>ML784625.1:178743-204937 GCA_009831015.1 Picea engelmannii | reverse complement strand
CTTGAGGAGGTGAACTTGAAACAAAATTTGTTCTTGGAACTTTTTCCCTTGTCTCCTCAACTTTGGAATTTGCTCCATCTCTTCGTTCATATCCAAGACCACAATACTTGGGTCTCTCTTCAACAACAATAGGCTCAACAATGACTTGTGCATGCTTGCCCAAACCTCTACGTTCATAGCCCATTTTTAACAATAACTTGGACCGACTTGTGTGATTTTCAAAAACACCAAAACATTCATCTTGAGAGGAATTTGAAGATAAACTAACATTACATACCTTATGTTCGTGCATGTACTTGGTAAGGGTTTCCCTTGCCTCATGGAGTTGAGTCTCCATCTCATGCAACTTTTCAAGAAGCTGGTCTTTCTCCTCCTTCATGGCCATCAACTGCTCTTCAAGGGAAATGCTCTCCTTTCTATCTTCTCACATCTCTTTCATCACATCTCTCATGGTTAGCAACTCCTTCAACATCTCTTTGTCAAAGAATTTAGATAATGAAGATGTATGAGAACTATCAATGTTTAAAGCTTCCTCCATCCTTGCAAGATATCAAACTTCAACACAAAACTTGCACAAATACCAACAGCTAAATCTCAAACTATCAATGGCAATCACATGAGCAAAACAAACTATGCTCTGATACCACCTAATCTGAAAATAGAAGGCTAACTTGTTATGCTATGCAAGCACCCTCTACTTCATAAAAATAAAACTTTACAGGACCTTGCTCCATGTGTTAAAATATGCAAGATAAATTATGTGCCAAGTTTATGCATCTTCTTTTTAAATGTTTATGTGTGAGGTCTTTGCAAGATTAAATATGTTGTTTTCATAAATACAACAGCAAAAATAACTTGCAGCAATTAATAACCAGCAAACACTCACAACAAGAACAACATGATAAAGGAGTTCACCCCTCTCTGGGCTACATCTCCTTGAGCCTCCATCGATGGACTTGGCTCTCTGGGATTAATTTGTCAAAGATTCTTTTACAAGTTGTTGCTCAACTCCAACGGATTTTCTGACTGTACCATTGGGATCAGAATACATAAAAACCCCAGAAATGACTAATAAAACTCTGAAAACGGATCATGGCTCATCCGGGCATGACCTCTTCTACATGTGGCCTTAAGCTTCCCTGAGCTTCTCTGTGGAAAAAACACCTGTAAAAGTCCTCAAATGGATCGGAAACCTATCCCAAAGTGTTCAGAGCATATTAATTATCCAAAAATGATTATTCAATCACAGAAAACAAACATAGGCTCATCTGAGCATGACCTCAAACAATGTGGGCTTCAAGCTCCCTAGAGCTTCCTGAAACTTAAATGGTTAAAAACCTGCAAAAGAAGTCTTCAAATGGCTGTGAAAACAGTGTCAATGGATTCAGAACGTCCAAAAACCCCTAGTTGGGCTTTTTCGGCACCTCATTTGGCCAAAAAATGAAGAAGATAGGCCTCCTGCCATTTTCTTCCTTCAAGCTTGTTGTCTCTGGTTCGCCAAAACGCACCTCTGTGTGCTCAACCAAGAACACGCTCAAAAACTCGTGCTAAAACCTAGCACCGCACGTAACCGCAAAATCGATCAAACTGTAGGACAGTTAGGGCGCGCCCAGCCCCTAACCACCAAGATCGTGGTCATGTGGGTAAGCACCCGAAACCATGGGCTAACCGTTGTTAAAAACCAAATTTACCCCCGCGCGCCAAGGTTAAGGTCATATGGGTCGATACATAAGACCGGGGGCTAGACTCCATTTAAAATATCAAACTCCCACTCGCGCGATATATTAAGGTCATATGTATAAAGGTTGTGCGACCGGGGGCTTTAACCGTTTGATAAACCAATCCCCGCGCGCATATGGTATAACCACCAGTCACATATAACACTGTAACCGCGAGTTTATAAACCATTGGAAATGCGCGCGAGAGTGTGGTCATATGGATTGGTATGCGACCGCAGGCTGGGGGCTAATCCCCAGCCCGGCCCCCCGCCAACTTAACAATAACACAAATTTAAATATATTATAAACCATTCATATAACAAGTAACAATGCGTGGTGTGTTGGCAGGGCGGACTTTGTTAAAGCTTAGACGGGAGAGGAGGTCCGGGGTTCGATCCCCACGGACCCCATAAACTTTTGAACCAGCAACCAATTACAACGATGCCACGTGGCAGCCCATGACTGGGCCACATGGCACCACACTATTTGCTTGTTAAATGCCACGTGTCACAATTTGATTCGACCACATCAGCCAATGAGTGAATGCCACATCACCATCTATCACCTCAGTGTACGGACGTACAGCCTCTGCCACATCAGCGTATGACCTCTACCACGTCAGCATCCGTACGGACTATACGGACTGCACAGTCAGCACAATTTTTTTACCTGTTTGGTGATTCGAACAGATCATGATATCTCTCTCATCCGACGTTTGTTTGAACCCAAACGAGTTGCGTTGGGTTCGTGACGACGAGGGCTACGCACCCGTTCTTTTTGGGGCAATTCCGAGAACTTTGATTTTTGAGCTAAATTTTGACCCCTGGTCCAGATTTTGATCAATCATTTACTAGGTCAAGAGACAATGAAGCATGTAATATGGTATTCTGAACACACTAGATAGTATTGGCAATGATCCAACTATTTTTTTTAGGGTAAGCTACATTGGAGAGGCACCTTTCGCAATGATTCTAGACTATGAGGCAATCAACGATTCACAATTATTGTTTTATTGATAATTTGAATTGCCTCTGAATCATTGTTTTATTCACAATTTGGATTACCTTAGAATCAAGGTTTTATTCACAATATAGAAGCTTAGATGTAAGTATGTTTTTTCTAATGAGGTTAGTTCATTATAGTGGTTTTTTCTAGTTGGCATGAAGAGGTATGTTGTAATTATTGGGTAAATATTATTTTTTGAATAAGGGTGCTAAAGAGCTAGTTGCTTAAGTTTATTCTAATTGTATTTTTACTATAACAATGTTGAAGAAGAGGATACGGTATTTTTTTTTTATATACTCTTTCGCTTTTGTTTTCTCATTTGTAAATATATGTCAATCCATGACACATTTTCATCACAAAACAATGTTGCACATATTACATCACAGAACAAATAACTAAATCATGGAACTTAGAATTACATCACAAGGACCACAAGGATATCGTGAAAATCCAATCCTAGAAAGGAAAAAAAGGAAAAAGCACACAAGTCTGCACATGAATCTCGACAAAAAACACTAAGATGACTCTCTCAAGTGAAGCCAACTCCTGCTTAAAACTCCTCAAATTCGTTAGTCTAGAAGGGGAGGGGTCCTCTTAAAAACTAAATTTACATCCATGTTTCCACAAAAAGGAAATAGCAAGCAATTGTACTATGTGCCACAAGCATTTGCAATTGTCTAAGTGTTCTCCCTAGAGCGGACCTTTCCATGAAAGCGAGGCAGCGAAGAAGTCAATACAGCCTGAAACCATGTCCAAAAAACCTTGGTATCTCGACATCCCAAAAAAGACGTTCAATTGTTTCATCCTTTCCACAAAGGACATAATAAACAACTAAGAAACGTACTTTTGAACCCTTGCTAGAGAAAAATCCACCCCTAAACTTTGTGTTTAAAAGAAGAATGTGATTTCTAGATAGATGGTAAACCTCCTCGACCAACACATCATAGGATCGTTCAACCCCCACCTTTTTTCAATCAAGGGGCAATGTTGATAGTGTGCCTTACCATATAATAAATATCCTTGGTGGTACAAATCTTAAAGGCCTTCCCGTACCTCCATTTCCAATTCCTCTAAAACGAACCAAATTTGCGTAATTGCATTTTAAAAAGGCAATCTTTGTGAATCATGTGACACAAACCCTCTAAAACAATTTTTTTCGAACTAGTGAGATTTTGGGTCCAATTAAGAGCACGTCAAGTTTGGTTGGTGATGATCAGGATCCCACAAATCCTTCCAAAAAATGAATTCTTTTTCCTTGCTAATCGTTTACCAGCAAACCTAAGTAAAAGAATAACCTCATCATTGGAGGATGAGAACGTCCAAAGTGGTTGCAACACGAAGTCCCAAGTATCTCATGGACCCTCAAACTACCAACAATGAAAACCAAACCCAACTTGCCAAGCAACCCACACCCTCTTCAACGAGACAAAATATGAAATCACAAAAGAAAGTGCATTCCCAATTACGTCACACAACTGAAAAGGACCCTTAATACCCTAAATGTGATCATCTTGTTGAAACGAGTGTCAAACTAAGAGTTGTTAAGGAGAAACCCGCTCGACTAAACATGTTACACATTTTTCGACAAGAACCACTCGTTGTGCTCTTATGTTAGCGAGCCCCAACCCCCCTTATCCCTTCATCATTAGTGAAATTTTGAGGTCTAAAATGGGCCTCCCAAGGTAAATAATACGATAATAGTTAAAATAATAAAATAAGAGTTGTGAATTTTCAAAGAAAAATAGTTTTTTAATCGTATTTTCGATTTATCTCCTTTTTGGTTCACTCAAATTTCAGGTGTAGACACTCATTGGCAACGAGTACCCACTTTGCATACTTTTGATAGCCACACAATAAGATAAACTAGAAATACATGAAAAACAGAGGTTTCTTAATTTCAAGTGTAGGAACTTGTTGGATGCGGAATTAAATTTTGCATCCAACAAGTATCAACTATGCCTATACATTTGATAGACCTATAGTGAGGTAAATTGGAAATACATGAAAAACACTTGTTTCTTTTCCGAGAAACACATGTTTTCATGAATTTCTACTTTATCTGACTCTAGTTCTAACAAAAGTATGTAAAATGGGTACTCGTTGGATGCATAAGTGAATTATGCATCCAAAGAGCACCTACACTTGAAATTTGAGTGAACTAATAAGGAAATAAGTCGAAAATACAATTAAAAAAAGTAGGTTTCTTTCTTTCCCTCCAAAACTATTTACCCTTATCTTGAATCCTATTGGTTCTTTTAAAGTTGATGTTGATACCACATTTTTTGTTTTGAGGTCCACTTTTTACCTTGGCATTTCTATAATAAAAGTGCAGACATTCCATGCCACCAAAGGATCCCTTTTGATCCCCTACTTGGACCAAATAAAGTTTTCAAGAATGCACTTCAACTATTATATGCTACTTGATATGGGAACAAACAAGATGAATAATAAATGTGTCTAACTACCAAAATCCTATCAACAATTGTAACCTTCCCTTGACAGGTGAAAGTAATAGTGATTCCAAGCTTATCCTTTCTTCTCAAAATTGGACATTATCCACCTCAAATTTTCTATAAGAGAGATTTACACAGCAAAGGGGATTCCCAAGGAGTGAATGTTAGCTCCACATTAAATAAAATTCCACTTATTGTTCACTAATGAGGAGGGTCATCCTACCCTAAAAGAAAGGAGGGTCATCCTACCCCAAAAGAAAGGCCTCAACTTTTACTATATCCATTGCATAAAAAATCAAAATTATGCATACATTATCATGCTTCGCCATAACATATGAGCAATGTTAAATGTCTCTTGAATCTAACTCAATCTTTATCTATCAAGAAAGTAAATAATATAAACATTTTGTTAACTCATAAGTCGTTAGAATCGTGAACTAGACATCCCAAGATCCATTCACCCCATCTTATTTGGGGTTGTTCAAATGTTATTACAACCATTATTGTAAAACATTCATTATTTTAACTCATGTTCAATGTAACCAAGAGTTTAGGTTTCACTCAAAGTAAATGTTTATTGTGATGTATTATTCATCTTTTTCTCTACTTCAAATATTAAGAGAGGTCACTTTTTCAATCTTTCTTCATAGATTCCTCGCTAAGTTCAGTGTTGTATTTTTGTGTCTTTTCTCTCCTCGTCTTTTTATGATTCTTTGCCAAACAAGTCTACTTACTCTCCTCTTTTTCAAGTCACTTTAGCTAATCCCTCTTTTTTTATATATCTTCCATTCAATAAATAATATTAACTTCCAAAAAAAAACTTTGAAATAACTTTGAAATAAATCTTAGCCACTAATTTAAATTTCAAAAATGATGAAACATAATATATAATTCCAATTATGCACATCTTGGAGATGTGCTTTTATAAATAATCTCATTCCAATTTCATAAAAATATGTATTATTCACTGTTTGTTTAAAAATTACATGGTCAAAATTATTTATAATTTATTTTAAATTATAAAAATTATGGATATGCAAGTGAATGAAGAAACTTTTCATACCTTCTTAATTCAAAGAGTAGTCAAATTCTATATTAAATGGGATTTATATATTATTTTATAAAAATATATTCTTAATTTTCATGGATTTATATGGATATACTCTTCATCAATATATTCTTAATTTTCATGGATTTATATGGATATACTTTTCATCTTCATGTACAGAAAAGTAAGATTTCTATATTATTTTATATAAATATAATTCTCAATCTTTATGAATTTATATGGATATACTCTTCATCTTCATGCCCCAAAAAATGAAAAATGACCTTATCTTATATAAACTTTTTTTTTGTTTTTCAAATTTTTTTTTTATGTATCTTTATTATATCTAACATATACTTTATGTTTCTTCATTATATCTCACATATAAAAAAGAGACCTGGTATATAAAATATTAAAAAAGAGACCTGGTATATAAAATATTAAAAGAAAGACCTGGTATATAAAATATTAAAAAAAAACCTGGTATATAAAATATTAACAACGCAGCCACATTCATGGTGTAGTATATTAAATGTCAACCTATACAAAGATGCTTTAGAAATACACTATGCATTATAGCAAGTTTTATACCATTAACTTGATGTTGTAGAAAACAAAGATATTTCTGTCAAATTTTGAGTAGTTAGAAAATAGCCTTAATGGACTGCACCTTTAATGCCAATATATTCGCATTCATCTTTGTGCTATACCCTTTAAATTTGATGTGTATATGCGATCTCCATTCTCTCTAAACACCATTTAGAAGAAGTAATTATCTTTCTTTTTCGTGGTTATCTTGTAACTTGAAAACAGGAAGGAAAAGTCAATGTTGGAGTTTGACTAGCGTATATATCTTATTAGTCCTTGCCATGGAACTATAGCAATGAGTTTGCTTTTGATGTGATATTAATTTGTTTTTGACCATAAATTTGTATATGCAATGTAATGTTTAACATAGGAAAACAAATATATATTTTTAGATATAATAAAAATATTTGTGTTTCTCATTTCTAATTGGTTGATAGAATTGAAGTGTTATTGCTCCCTTCACGTCTTTCAATAATATGTAGAATTAATTACATAATCAATAAATTTCACCAATTACCACATCTAAATTAAAAAGGTGTACTATGTATTTATTATTATGAATTATTATATTTATTATTTAATATATTATTTATTATTATATTTATATTATATTTATGAATATTATAGTCTTATGATTCATTATACATTTTGAATAACAAACAACCCTAGATTATTATCTTTTGACAAAACATATTCATTACTTGTTCATTTAGTTATATTAAGTTTCATTGTTCAACATGTATTTCCCAACTAACTCGACGGACTATGTTACCATGCAACCCTTGTTATATCAAATCATAAATGTTAAATCCACGTTGGAGTTTGATTTGGAGTTTAATGAAGTTGGAGTTTAATGAAGAAGAGATAGCGTACATATCTTATCACTTCAAATCATAAATTTGACGAGGACGGATAGCGTATATTCGCTATATCAAAACAATTCAACAACGAAAGCTGCTCAAAAAGATTAGAAAGATTATAGTTTCCGAAAACAAGGGAAATGGCGCATATACACGAGGAAGTAAAGAAGGCCTCCAAAGTATTAGATGCCATGTATGGACTCAAGCAAAATAAAAGATTAAAGGGTATTAGATGCCATGTATGGTCTTAGAAAAGGTCAAAAAGGTGGAATGGATAAATTTGACACATTAGACGCTGAATAATAGTTTAATTTTAAAATTTATTGTAAAATAAGTGGGCAAGCGAATACAGAATGAATTTAGATGCTGAATAATAGTTTAATTTTAAAATTTATTGTAAAATAAGTGGGCAAGCGAATATAGAATGAATGCTCTGCAACTTTTGAATCTTAAGGTTTATGTACTTCTACTCTACGTTTTTTCTCCATGGCTTTGGCTAGAGGAGGGAGCAATGCTCCCTCTTGCAGTCGCGTTCTTGCAGGTCGTTGGAATGGCCTTCGAGGCCCCTCCAAATCGCATGCACCTCGGGCATAAGAATCTAGCAACCCATCTAACTCAGACAAAGGAAAGCAACCAACATCGGGACCTTAGACGACAACAGCGGACCAAAGACAACATGGAGCTTCAAATCTTGGCTCCACAACTAGTTGCCTCCCTAAAGCAGCGGAAAATCCAAAGTACGAAATAAAAACTAAGAAAATAGGCAACTATATTCAACACATGCATAAACATGCCTTCATTGGAAAATTCATGGGCATATGGCCAACAAAAAAAAGCTCTTATATGGTGGATAAAAACAACATGGAAACCCAAAGGCCAAATCGACCTCAAGCTAGGTTCAAAGGGATTTTTCACTATGGTTTTTTCTAATCTAGAAGACTATGATAGAGTTTTCGAAAATGGCCCATATTTCTTTGACTCTTCGAACCTCCTCTTCTGGCCCTGGATGGAAAGATTCTTGCCTGAAAAAGAATATTTCACGACGATACCAATTTGGATAAGGCTATACTCCCTTCCTCAAGAATTTTGGGACCAAGAAATCTTCGAAGGCATCGGCAACACCCTTGGAAATTTCGTTAAAACCTCGGAGATCACAAAAAATAATCGCTACACAGATTATGCCTGAATCTGTGTATACATGGACCTCACCAAATCTTTGTCGGAGTCCATCAACCTCTTTTATCAGGACAATGAATGGGTTCAAACCCTGTACTACGAGCACATTCCATTTCGTTGTAGATGTTGCCACGATCATGGCCACCTCTTCTGAGACTGCCCTTTGTCTGCTCATGCCAACACTTTCCCTCCTCCATGCAACCGAGATGTTGACGGCTTTGAGCAAGTCTCATCCAGGAAGAAATCCAGGAAAAGCCCCAATTTACCTCCATCTGATAAAGGCTTCAAATCCCACAATTCCTTTGAAACCCTACCACAGGAAGAAGAAGAAAAATCTTCACAAGAAGAAAAGGAACCTCTGCAAGGCCAAGCATCATCAAAACCATTGGCAGACAAAGCTAAAAGACGCAAAACAATGGTCCAAGAAACAACTATGGTACAAGACGAAGAAGAGGAGATGCAAGAGGATATGCAAGACCAGCCAAATTCATATGAAGGTGAGGATATGGACCTCAGAGATCTTGATCTAAAATCCATAGTGGCATCCTGCAAGCAACAAGATCCCAATTCAATTCCTAGACAACAAGTACAGCTCCTGAAAGACACCCTGGTCCGAAATCAAATCTTCAGTGGATCATCATCACAAGGTATGACCCCAACTCCCTCCCCGGGCATCAAACCCTCCTCCTCTATACCTTTGAAAAGACCTAGAGAGGAAAAATGAGAGGCAAACGCTCCAATAAACAACTTCTCAAAGATCTAGGAGGAATTTTAGTAAACTCAGGCCGCATTTCCTTGATGACAAATGCGTTACATCCCACCCCCCCACATTCCTCATGAAATCCATCTCATGGAAAAAAAGGGGCATCAATGGAAAAACCAAGCACATGCTCCTCAAACAAAAAATTATGCAAGAAAATCCCTTTGTTGTCATGATTCAAGAAACCAAATTCCCTCATCATCTCCTTCAAACCCTCGCTTCACGAATCTGGGTAGGATCTCAGCCTTGGACGCTCAAGGTGTTGTTGGTGGACTAGCTCTCCTCTAGAACCCTGCTATTCTCACGCTGTCTAATTTCTTCTCCACTAAGTATACTCTCTCTACTCAATTCCAACTGATAGGATATTCCCTGACTGGCTTCCTTACTAATGTTTATGGCCCCAACTCCCCTATTGATAAATATTATTTTCTAAACTCTCTGCTATCCTTGCAACCCCTTTTTCAAAACCAACACTAGCTCATTAGGGGCGACTTTAACCTCATTACCTCACTTTCAATAAAAAAGAGGGAATAAGAAGGCTTGATCTTGACTCTCAGTGCTTTCTCATGTAATGTTCCTGACTTGGCTAGTCTAGGAAACGCTACTAATGTGTGTGTAGGATTAATTATTTACAGCATATAAATGATCATAGAAATAACAAATGCGACAAAGGACTGCAAAGTTTATATTATGATATCTCTGCGGATTACAAAGGCCGAATGTGGTTAAATAAAATGAATCACTCAGCTAGATCAAAAGACAAAAGGATCTTAGCCGGAATACAATAAACAAACTAAATGATAATACCTGATAATAGATGAGCACTGCGGGATCAATGGATGAGCTAGAACTATGGCAGCTCGTATGGTAACTGTTGGAAGTCTGGAAAGTTCGCCCTGGCTGCTATACCTCTCGAAATGGCCTGGAAACTGTCCCAAACGGTGCGCCCTACTCTAGTTCTCAGTCCTAGTAACTATCGGACCCCTCTGCTTATGGGTTTGGACCCCGGATGGATCCCCCTAGGGAAATGCGCCCCTCTCTCACTGGAAAAATGCGCCCTAGTGATTCCACCGTCGAAATCGACTGAGATGTGTCTCAAAATGACCGCCTTGGTCTACTGGGAAATGGGTCGGAAGGGTTTCCCTGAATATGGCCTGATGCTCGCTCGGGAACCCTGAATGTATCCGCCAAAAGTGTCGCACCTCCAAGTCTAGAAAATGCGCCCCAGATGATTCCTCCGTCGGAATTTAGCGAGGAATTAGGAAAAAGATGCACCTTGCCTTCCTCTCAAATGGGTCGTAGGGAAATCTCAGAATTCTCCCTGAATGGAACAAATCGATTCCCTGAACCTCCTCAGGAGTTGTGCTCTCACCCTGGATAAGTGCGCCCTTGTTGTTGGACCCTACGTAACCACTGCTGAAGAATGATGGAAGACCTGTGTGATCTTCCCGGTGACTAGGGTGTGTCTCTCAACACAAAAATCAACCAACCGGTGTCTTCCTCCTAGAATCCACTGAACTATCTCTCCTGAGATGCGCCTCTCTCCTCAATGACAAGTCATAATCTGCATAATGATGAATTAGGTCACTGACTCTTCTCTTATAGCTTTCCAAAACCCTAATTCACTGTTGAAACCCTAATTCGTTGTTGATCTTTTCCCTCCAAATGAATTTTACGTTATTTTATTATTCCTTGATTAAATCACTTAATTAATTAATTAATTAATCATTTTACCTCTAAAAAGTGATTTATCCATCCTTATGGCTTCTCCGGCCACTGAAAGTCACTTCTCATCATCTTATCGTGTAGTGCTCTTCTTCCCGATTCCGATGAGCTATTACACTAAGAGGTTTCTCCTAGTAATATGCCCATTATGACCTTCTTAGTGAAATTAATTAAGATATGACCCATAATAACTCAAAATTACGGAAATCATCGAAATGCAACGAAACCAAAACCAAGTTGTGCGGAATGGATCCTGATGATGAACGATGCAATTCGGGCCCAATAAAACCCCGTAATATCTCTCGAACTCTTTGTCACCCCTATCTGGCTACTCCAATAGGCATAACACTCTATAAAGTTATAATGTCCCAAAATGGGGACATTACATCTCAACACCATTCAATCTCTTAATATGGTAGACATTGAAACTACCAATGGCAACTTTTCTTGGAACAATCATAGAAGAGGCAAGCATCAGGTAGCCTCCCGCCTGGACTGATTCCTTGTCTCAGAATCGATCCTTTTAGATAACCTTCATCCCCTTGCCACTATTCTCACCTTTGGTGGCTCTTATCACGAGCTTATTCTGCTCCACCTTGAATTACATAGCAAACCCTTCAATCATCCCTTTCGCTTTGAAAGATTCTGGCTAAACCACCCAAACTTCCTCTCTAATGTCAAATCTTGGTGGTCAAACTTCAACCCCTTATCCAGATCTCCCATGCATAGATTTCAGCAGAATATTAATCACATTAAACAACAACTAAAAATATGGAACAAAAGAATTTAGCAACATCTTTCAAGAGACAAATCAAGTTAACGAGAAATTAGAGCTACTACAACAAGACATGGTCCATGAAGGCAGAACATAAAAACTTGTGCAAGAGGAAGAGCGCCTTCAGATCAAGCTGAATGAACGCAAGAACCAAGAGGAGATTCTGTGGAAACAAAAATAGCGAATTCATTGGCTCAATTCAATTCAAAATTCAAAAAATATTCATAGGTCAATGATCCAATGCAGACATCACAATCGCATTATCTCCATAAAGGACAGCCAAGGCAACAATCTAATGGAGCATCATGACATTGAACAAGAGTTGGTCCAATATTTCCAAACTCTTTTAACTGAGCCTGAAAGGGATCGACAACCTTTCATTCACAAAATCACTCAACATATCCCTTCCCTTGTCTCTTTGGAACAAAATAAATCCCTTTTGAGACTCATCACCCTTGAGAAGGTCGAGCAAGTTGTATTCTATATGCCCAAGAACAAATCTCCATGCCCTGATAGTTTCACGATTAATTTTTTCCAAGCCTGTTGGTCCATCTTAAAATGGGACATCTGGGCTGTGGTCGAAGACTCTAGACTCCATTCTAATTTCCTACCATCCCTCAATGCCGCCTTCCTTGCTCTTATTCCAATGGAAGACAAAATCATCACCAAGGTCATTGCTAATCGTCTCAAACCTTTGCTCCCCTCCCTAATTTCCTCCGAGCAAAATGGATATGTGGGAGGAAGGCAAATCTTAGTTGGGATCATATTTTTACATGAAGTCATCCACTCCCTCAAAACCACCAAATCTCATAGTATGTTTTTGAAGCTGGACATCTCAAAAGCCTTCGACAAACTTAACTGGAAATACATTCAACATACTCTTAGCACTTTTGGTTTATCCCAATCTTGGATCAAATGGGTCCTCTCACTCACCTTCATTGCTTTCTTCTCCATTATGATTAATGGCTCACCCTCAAAAAACTTTTCTCCCTCTCATGGCATTCGATAAGGAGATTTTCTTTCACCTTTCTTCTTCATTTTAATGGCCAAAGGTCTGAGGAGAGCTATCAAAGATGTTATCGCAGAAAACAAATTGAAAGGCATTTGCATCCACAATGAAGAACAATCGATCTCCCATCAACAGTTCATTGACGAAAAAATGTTAATGGCTCAACCCGCAGTTAATGAAGCTAAGGGCATTCAACAAATTCTTTCAAATTTCAAAGAAGCCTCAGGTACGTCTATCAATCTTTCTAAATCCAAAAAAAATTCTTTAACACTACCCCTACAATACAAATTCATATATCCAGGATTCTAGGTTTTCAAATAAAGTTCCCTTCCGTCCAAGTACCTTGGCGCCCCTCTCATCGATAATGGGCTCTGGAACTCATCTCGGGAAGACCTCGTCTCTCCGATGAATAAGAAACTGGTCAATTGATCTTTCATAGTGTTCAATGCACCGAGGAGTCTAGTCCTACTCAAATTTATTCTCCAAGCCATGCCCCTCTACTTATTTTCATCCCTGGATGCACCTAAATCTATTCTGAAAGTTGTTTGAAACTTGCAACGTATTTTTTTGTGGGGTGGCACTCGCAAAGAATGGAAATGGGCAATCGTTTCCTCGGATAAACTTTTCCTCCCCAAAATCAAAGTAGGCCTTGGACTTAGAGACCTTGAAACCTTAAGCTCAATCCTAGGAGCCAAAACATTGTGGAGATGGCTAACCTCCAAAGACACACTATGGGCACGTCTCTGTCACTAGAAATACTTCCCCTAAACAGACACTCAGAATCTCATTCAACTTTCAGGAAATATCACGAGATCCATCATATGGAATGCATCCTGGAGAAATAAGCATCTCATTCACTCCCACTTCTTTTATGAAATCAGGGATGGCAGGTCAACACTTTTCTAGGAAGACACTTGGCAACAACTTCCTCCTCTGAGCCAAAATCCAACAGATGCTAAGCTCAAGTACATCACGACAACCCAAAACAAGCTTTGGAATCATCAATATTAGCTTCCGCCCAACCAACAAGATATATGGAGAACGTGGATTCCCAAAGAACTATGGGGCCTTCCCCCTCCCCAAATAGATGAGGACTCTTTCTGGCCGGAACTAATGAAGAGAAAAATTTGTATTCAAACAGGGCAGGACATCCTTAGATGGGGATACAAATCAACAGGTTGCTTCACCCTAAAAGACGCGTATCATCTCGCTACAGGAGATCAACACATCCCAACATAGGATCTTTGGACTAAAATATGGACTCAACAACTATGGTCAAAGGTCTCCTTCTTCCTCTCACTCCTTAGCAGAGGAAACCTCTGAACTTGGGAAAATATCCTAAAGCGTGGATTTCAAGGCCCGACTTTCTGCTTTCTTTGCCATCACAATGGGGAGACAATGGATCACTTTCTCAACTCATGTCCTTTCTCCTCCTCACTTTGGGATCAAGTCGCTCTCCTTTTCAGAACAACAGATCGCAACAGGGACAACCTCTGTGCCACCATTGAACAATGGAGACCGGTAGCTTACACCAATCCTATTGTCAATATAGCCTAGCAGCTCCTCCCTAGCTTTATCTTATGAGAAATTTGGAAGGAGAAAAATCGTCGTATCTTTAAAACCGACTCCCAAAGAACTATGGGACCCTCCCCCTCCCCAAACGGATTAGGACTCTTTTTGGCTGGAACTAATGAAGAGAAAAATTTGTATTCAAATAGGGTAGGACATCCTCAGATGGGGATACAAATCAATGGGTTGCTTCACCCTAAAAGAGGCTGATCATCTTGCTACTGGAGATCAACACATCCCAACGCAGGATCTTTGGAGTAAAATATGGACTCAACAGCTATGGACGAAGGTCTCCTTCCTCTGGCTCCTTAATAGAGGCAAAATCCTAAATTGGGAAAATCTCCTAAAGCGTGGCTTTCAAGGCCCGACTTTATATTTTCTCTTCCATCACAATGGGGAGACAATGGAACACTTTCTCAACTCCTGTCCTTTCTCCTCCTCACTTTCGGGTCAAGTCGCTCTCATTTTCATAACAACAGATCGCAACAGGGACAACCTCCCTGCCACCATTGAATAATGGAGATCAATAGCTTACACCAACCCTATTGTCAATCGAGTCTAGCAGCTCCTCCATGGATTTATCTTATGGAAAATTTGGAAGGAACGAAATCATCGTATATTTAAAAATGATTCCTTTATGTAATAAATGCTATGGTCCAACATAAAGTAGCATATCAAAGAAACAACGCTCGCATCTACATGGTCCCCTCAGTTTTGGAAAGGATCCACGCAGGAGCTCAACATTCTACAAAGCCTCAACCTTCATCCCCCTGACACCCCATCCTCCTCCCGCTCCCGCACCCCCAGAATCACCTCCCACTCAACCTAGTCTCCTTCTCTAGCTAGCTTCCTCAAACTAAACTTCGATGGAGCTTCCAAAGGAAACTTTGGCCCAAACAACTATGGAGGAGTTTTCTGCAACAATTTGTGACATATCATCCAAATCTATGCCAGGTCCATTAGATTTGAAAGAAATAACGCAACTAAACTTCAAGAGCTAGAAGTTGGCCTCAATATTTCTCTTAGAGAATGCTATCATATGCTCATCATAGAGGAAGACTACCAACTCATCATCCAAATGCTCCACAAACTCTAGTGTGGCACCCCCTTAAGTAAAATAACCACAAGTTAGAGACTCACCACTACTCTGGAGCGCATCCACTCCCTCTTATCCAAGATTGAAGCCATTATACCCTCTCATGTGAAATGATCAACGAACAAAATTGTTGACTGTTTGGCTAACAAGGGCATCGACAAAGGAGAAAATTCTCTAGACCTTTCCCCGGATCGTGTCCCCCTCTCCCCCATACATACTAATAGTCTTACCCTGGCCCATGCAGACCACGCTCCCCTGTATCGGGTGACAGGGAAGTGACAGGCCATGGGGCCACCATCCGAGACAGACTGCCACATGTCCCCTCAAACCGATGGCACCTGCTACCCTTTACCTACCGTCGTTGTCTCACTGCATGCAGCTTAATATCACTTCCCCGACTCGTCCTTCTCAACTCATGGCGCATCATAGGTGTCACACTCGCTCTCTGGTTATGATGCTCTGTTGGTACCTCGCTCTCATTTGGTACGCCCCTCATGTCCTGCATTTCGTCATGAGAAATCCCTCTGTTATCACTCCAATTACTAGCCCTCACTTCACTCATTACGGCTACACCCTTAACTCATTTTCTGGATTTTCAAGAAGCTATCTCATCCTTATCCCCCTCCAAATTTTGTCCCACCACCTTTCTTCCTCTCTGCTCATCCATGTTCACCCTGCCCTCGACGTTGGCTCACTCTCCCCCCATCCCCTTGTCTCTTTGTCTTATCTCCTCTACTCCAATGGCTCATGGAAGCCACTCCTGTCGCGCTCATGGAATCTCTTCTCGTAGACACAGGGGTGCTCTCGTTCTTGTCTAGCATCTGCAGCTGAAGACTTGTCTAAATCCTACCAATCCCACACTCCTCCCCACATTCAGGTCGAGATAGACTTAGTTGAAGTTGATGTTCGTGTTCTGAGGAACTTTGTCTCAGATGAGGAGGTGCTTAATTTTGTTAGCTCGTGGATCCTTGATACTGGAAACACTAGGTCACGAGTCTCCCAATACCTGAAAACTGTGGACATTTACTAGCGCTTGAAGCTTCTGCTAGGTCGTGTCATTGTTGATCGACACGAGGATAAACATGAGATTCTACTACAGCTCGATGAAATTCAGGGACAACTCAAGCTCCACGACTTCAAGATGAACCCGATGTCTAAACAGTTGGTGAGATTGGATCTCTCGCAAGTGAATCTGCCTCAATCCCAGGTGCCTTCGGATGAGGGCCAACCCTCTACTTAGTTTTTATGCTTATAATTTTATTCAGTCTACTGTTTAGTCTAGGAGGTTTGGGGATCTCAATCCCACCTCATAATTGTCAAATTGGGAAGAATCAAACAATATTTTGCATAGTAGATAGTTTTACTCTCAGATATATCCAAGTTTTTAGCTTTAAAAGACAAATATTTCATAAACCTACAGATAGTTTGATGCCTTACTATTGGTATGGTTTCCCTATTGGTAGGCGAGCAACAAGATTTTTGTATACTTTTTTACGGAAATATAAAGAATCAGGATTGTACACAAAAAAAATAATAATAATCTAATTTTAAGGTAACAGTCAGATGATCCAGGTGGATATTGGTGGCCACCCACCTATTCCAAATCACTCCTCGTGTTCATTTTTGTTCAGCACGTTCTTTTGTACTTCTTTGTAATTGTGGGTTCTACACTTCTGGGGTTGTCTGAAGCCCCACACATCCTCCAGGTTGATACGGGTGGCCTCTCGCCTAATCCAACTGGATTATTTTGTAGGTTTTCATGTTAGCACATCTTGTTGTACTTTTGGGGTCGTTTTGGGGCCCTAAGCATATTTGTTTTGGCTCACCACAGTCAAACTGTAGATGGAGTTAGAATTTGACGACAGAATGTGTAGTTCTCTAAAAGACCTTTCCAACGGGCTATCACATGCCTAAAACAAAGGTCGTATGCAAAAGTTACGGCCCTAGGAAGTTGAGGTGTAAAATTACACCAACTTACTCATAGGGCTCACATGAATTTTGGCGTTTCACCTTCTAGGGTTAGGTTTTTGGATGTCTAGGGTTTTGGAATTTATGAGTAATATCAAAAAGGCCTATGGAGCCTCATTGTAATCCATTCTGCTCAGACGGATGCACGTAGCAACCACATCTCTTCTCGGAGATAGTTACTACCATTCGAGCAAGTTTTCAGTTCTGCAGTTTTACAGTTTCAACCTATTTCATTATTTAATAAAAGATATTGTTCACTGGATATTTGTGTTATTCCCCATATCTTCATGTTTATTGTATTCAATCTGTTAATCAATTCGTTCTGCTCCTAAATCTGGATCATCAAACCAGACAATGAATTAGTGTATGATATCCCCTTGTTTGTGGAACAAGGGACCCCTTCACGCACTGATTTGAGTGTTAAAGTCTACAGAGGTATACATACCCTACCACCCTTTGGATTTGAACTTGTGACCTCTTAGGAGGAAACACATTTTTTTAAACATTAGGTCCACTCAGAACTTCCATAATCATAAATAAATTAAAGAGAAAGAGATTAAAAAATTGTAGAAACTAATTTAGATGGTAAATATGTCAAATTTAACTATATTTTATTGCAAATGTGAAGAATGGAAAGAGAAAAAGAAAGAAATATATATAACCATATTAAAAATATAACGAATGATCATATTCAAGGATTAGGTTGATTGTATTGATCAATATGATATCAACAAAAGACAAGTGCCACTGCAGTGGCCATGTCCCCACCTAAAAGTTTTTGATGTATAGATTTGAATTCATGCATAAGTTTGAATTACAACATTGCATGTCAACATATTGAAGATGTTTATTCCGATACCAAAATTTCATTAGCCTATGTTCCTAAAACTCATGTTGCACGTGAAGTGGTGGGGCATTAGTGGTGAGATATTACTTATAAAAATTACTTAAAATATATTCATAATAATAATAATCTGTTTTTAAGGCCACGACCAAGCCAGACACCAAATTGGTGTATGAGACCCTCTTGTTTGTGGGACAAGGGACCCCTTCCCGCAGCCCTACACCCCTTTGGTTTTGAACCTGTGACCGCCAAGGAGGAGGAAACACATGTTCTTAACTTTTAGGCACACTCAGGTTGTAAAATAGAAATAAAAATTATACCAAAACCATAATAGCAATAAAAATTATACTAAAACCAACAAATAATGACAACCTCTTGTTATAATATAAAAAAACAAAATTCTCTAAAATAAATGGTTAACCAATTATTATTTATTCTATAAAATAAATTGTTAATAAAATTGAAAGGAGATGTGTTAAATAAAAAATGTCTATATAGGTCTAAATTTAACATTAACTTTTGAAATTAAAATGTTATATGTTAAATGAATTATGAAAATTATAATAATTATGTAAAAGAAAGATAAAATTAATGATTTTTTTTGTTAGAAATGCTTGTCACTTGCAAGGCCATCATTTCAACCATTGGCTAAGAAACCACAATCCAAGGGCCAACATTTCAGCCATTGGCCAAGAAACAACAATGCAGGGGTCACACCAACCCTTAACATAGATGGATTTTTGGGTGTCTCTTTCTGACTAAACACACCATAAGGCTATTGAACTCGGGTCGCCTAGAAAACGAAAACCTAACTGGATGTGCTAGCGGGAATTGATAAAATTAATGAATTTTAATTTCCAACAACTTAAAAATTCATGAGCATGCTGGTTTTTCTTATGCCACCAAAGCAAAGATCATCACACATAATTAATAAACTTAATAGTTACAAAGGTTGACATATTACTATACATTGAAGAGCTTATGTGCTTAAATCAAAATATAAGCTCAAGAAATCATCTGCATATCGGATTGTTATAAATTTTTTAACACTTTCACACGATTAGATAACAACTCAATAAATTTGACAATGTAGCTTTATTCATAACCATATGAATAACAACCATACAATTATTTCCTCATATTCCAAAATAGGATGGTATTTGAGTGTGCTACCATTATTTTGGATTTATATAATATTCATTTAACTTTAGTTGTATTCTATTTTATTAATCTTCATAGTGATTTGGTCTATTTTGTGTAGATTTTGTTAATTATTATTTTTTTCTACTCTATTTGAATTTTGCAAATGTTTTTTTTTTATTATTATTATATTATGTATGGATTATGTGTGTTAGTGTGTGTGTGTGTGTGTGTGTGTGTGTGTGTGTACCAATCTACGCTCATGTCTATATTTCTCACATAATCTACAACATAATCACTGATTTCAAACTAAAGTTATGTGCATTTACTAGATATTTTCTAAAATCAATTTTGATGAACTCAGATATATGGAAGAAAAAGGAAAAAAAATAGATTCTTGAAATTACTAATAAACCAAAAAATTAATAACGAAAAAAGAGATCAATGACTAGTGTGTGATAAATTTTGAGATGATGATAATCATGGTGGTAATTGAATTTACAAACACTTGGGACCAAACCTTTAATGTATATTGTTACCATGTCCAAGAATTTGCAATCAAAACATATAATTACCATGACCATGAATTTACAATCAAAACAATTGCAATGTAATATAATTACCATGACTATGAATTTACAATAAAAAAATTGCAATGTATAATAATTACCATCACCATGAATTTACAATCAAAATGCAATGTAATTAGTTCTTTCAAAAGGGATAAAACTATGTTTATCCACTTCATATGGTATACACATATATGTCATGGAGTGGTTAAGCTCTGAATTTGTATTCACTATGCGTGCATCTAACTCCACCCGCCTCATGGTACCCGAGATTGAATTAGTGGTCCAAATTATTGTTAAAGAGATTGCAACCATTGAAAGGATTATTGTTAAAGAGATCGCAACCAGTGAGAGAAGGCAACGATGGAACTTCGTTCAGTCTACCGAGAAGTGTAGATATGGGTTATGATCGTATGCACAACCATTTATGCTAATTATAGAGAGTTATAGAGATAGTCTCATTGGGGTATATAGAGAAGACGAAACTTCTAAAATATATTAGGAGATAACCGATGTGGAGATGGAAAAAAGAGGCTAGGTGAGAAAGAAGACATCAAAACAGACTAAATAGTTCTAAATTCTATTAGAAAGATTGTGTAGTGGAATGTTGATAAGTGTAAATTATGTCACAAATTTGGTTACAAGATCATTAAAAAACAAATACGTGGCAACATTGCAGTTCACATCCAATATAAGACATCACATTTGTTTATTTCACTGACATAAACTTAATGACCTCAATGAATAGATTCCATAATTATCTAAGATTAAAACTCCAAACTTAAGTTATATATGTTTGGAAAAAAAATTGCAGTGTGTGAGCTTTAGGTGATTAAAACTCAAAACTTAGGTATAACCTAAGATTGAAAAAATAGAATTCTATTAGAGCTAGACCAATCACAATTGGTTAGCCAATAAGATATGTGATAAAATTAATTTAAATATTATGAAAAAATAATTATTTAATAATAATAATTTAATTTTAAGGGCACTAAAACCAAATCTCATATTTGTGAGACAGGGGATCTTCTTTATCCAACCAATTCACTTCATAGTTTGTGTAGATATATATACCCAAAATTGATGTATGAAAACCCTACATGTAGATCTACCTTACCCCTCCACATTCTAATTTATAACAAAACATAACTGAATTAATACTTGACATGAAATTAACTGATAAATAAAATTACACCTTAACAAATTTAATCCATCTTATACTTGATAAATTCTTGATTAAAATAAATTTAAACTAATAATAATAAAAATTACTACTATAAAATTATCAAAATAAATCCAAAAATACAATCCAACCTTTGAAAGATTTCAATACTATATAACAACCATTCCGTTGAAAGATTTCAATATTATATAACAACCATTTTTCAAAGAAAACACATGATTTGTCCAAAAGTGGTTAATCCCTAGCACACTAACATGATATTAGATTATCTACTACTATAAAATTACTTAAGTACAAGGGTACAATCACCAAACTGAGGGAATATTTCAATTCTATAAATATGATTGGTCAAGAAGTGGTTAATCCCAACCAGGCTAACAAAGATGATATTACAGAGCAAATGCAAGTTTGTAGTAGTTATTCTCTCGAAGGTTATGACAGAGTCTTAAAAGAACAAGAACACTAAAGACAATGACAGAGTATGAAGAAGGAAAAAACCAACCGGATGATAAAAAAGATTGACACGTGTAATTATTGGATCCTCCATTGGCAAAATCAACACACATAGCGGAGAAGGTCGTGACAAAGGAAGACTCGAAGGATCACTTAAAAACAACAACTTCAACGCTCCTTGGGCAGAATATAAAGTTTTGAACCGGTCGGACAACATTATCAATACCCCTGAAGGCTGGGAGTTGCAGGATCCATCAAAGAAAGCTATTGCAATTGCCATACCACTGAGAGCTTGGAGTTACAGGATCATCAAAGGGAACTATTATCATTGCCATAAAGTATTATGATTAGGTGGCATTCTGTAGGCTTGGCATATTATCGATAGTGACATAGTGGTTGCACAACGTACTCGAGCAGTATGAATTTTGTTAAGACTGGTTAAAACGTTTCGTCAAAATAAAGGCCGACTTGAAATGTATATTGGTTGAAGCTAGGTGCTTGAAGGGCCTGGATGAGATTGAATAGATTTCATTATATGCCTAGGGCATCCATAGGCTATATAGCTAAGCATATCATCCAATTGATGAATGCTAAAAATATTCAGGGCACTGACCAAAGAAGCTGAACATATATATATAGAGACCAAATCTTAATTTCAGTAAGGAATTACAATACAAAAAACATAAAATTAGAGTAATGCACAACAAACAGTGAGGCCATAAGGGCACATCACAAGTGAGACTACACTCAAAAACACTATATTCACATTTGATAAATTACATACAGATTTATAGGCTAGGATAGCCCCCTAACAGCCTCCTAAATTGGTGGATCTGAAAACCACACAAACACTAATCTAGCATACAATAGAAATCTGTTATAACCATTTACTAACTATGGCATTTCACCATTATTATCCAACACTCCCCCTTAATGGAGAAATGGATTTAATACAATAAAAAATACATAACATGTCTGTCAGTGTTAGTCTCAGCTAGGCTTTACAAACATTACAAATGACAATTCAAACAAAACCTTAAAATTTGTTTCAACTCCATGTATGAGTAAGTTTTTCTCTTCCTCCTTTTTCAAATTCTGAACCCTAAAAATACATAACATGCCTGTCACTCTTAGTTCAGCTAGGCTTACAAACATTACAAATGACAATTCAAACAAAACCTTAAAATTTGTTTCAACTCCATGTATGAGTGAGTTTTTCTCTTCCTCCTTTTCCAGATTCTGAACCCTCTATGCATTTTCGATTCAAGTCTTCCTCTTTTGCTGAAAATTCCATGTTTCAGCTTCTTATCCTTCATCTTCTTGTTGGTGTTTGTCATCAATCTGAAAATTATTTCAGATTGTCCATGTTTTTCCTCTTCAACTTTTTCTTCGAAAAACTGTTTGTATGTAAACTGTTGCCACATATCATTCTCTGTTGTTTTCTCTTCACCATTGAGCTTTTGATCATCAATTTGCTGCAACATTAACTCATAGTAAAATCTAATTTCTTCAGGACTCCAATGCATCAGAATGCCATGAACTTCATCAGATGTATCCATTGTTGCTTCCCATTCTATGTCGTCTTCATCATTTAGTGATTCTTCATTTCTATTGTCTGCTACTGCAACTTTTGTGCAGGCTCCATCAAAACATGGTGTTTCAATCCAATCTTCAAGAAACTATAACTCTTCTTCAAACTTTGTTGACACTTCATTTGAGTGTTCTTCTTCTTGTTCAACTTCTTTTACTTTTATAGTTGCTACATTAAGGAATTCTCTTCAAGTGTTGAATCATCTTTGTCTTTTGCCTCTTCTTTTGCAACAATCTTCCCTGTTGTAGTTTCATCCACATGTTCTGCGAACAAGGTTACTTTTCCACTTAACAAATCATCTATGAGTTTCTCCTCCTGTAACACTTGTAACCAACCTTCACCTGAAAAGTTTTCATCATCATATTTAACTAAATTCACCAAAGATTCACCCAGGGGTCCATTACCAGTTCTACATTCATCTCCATTATCAATCTCAGTTGAATTCACCAAATCACTAAATGCTACTTTACTGTCAGTTTCTTCATTAATCATTGCGACTTCAATACTGTCATTTTCAATCTTTGTTCCAGTTACGAGACTGTCAATACCTTCATCAACTTCAGCATTCTCATTCCACTTCTTCATTTCAAGAATATCCCAAAACAGTTTTGCACTAGGTATTTCACCAAATTCATGCAAAATACTAGACAAAATATTTTCATCCACTGCTGATATAATAAGTTGTAATGCTATTGCACCTCTTCTCTTATCATAGAAATTGATACGACCTTCTTGATCATAATGCAATAAATCTACTAACCATTGTAATTTTTTCATTTCAGTTGCCCAAGGTTCATAATTTATACCTGAGAAGAATGGCAAATTTGACATCACTATTTCATATAATTCAGCAAATTCTTCATTCAGATCTATCTCCGCATGCTTCTCGTCAAACATGGGTTCTTCAGCTGGAAACACATCATACTGATATGCAAAATATAATAACTCTTCATGTTGATTCTTCCTCCTCATCTGTTTCAGCTCTCTCTGGAGTTGTTTCAACCTCCTTTGTTGACCCATGACAACTTCACTTTCTACTGGATGCAATCATGGCTCTGCCTCCACCAGAAACCGTGCCCTTGGCTTTTACATTCACGAACTTCTACGCAGCTAGAGTGATAAAAAACAACTCCTTAGCCTTCAATCCACAATTCACCTTACGATGCATGTACCTTCTCCACAATGGAAAATTGCTAGAGGTACCAATGGCATCTTGCAAACCTGGCCAGCTTCCACTCCGCGCAGTTGGATCCCTCGCTGGCGAGTATCTCTTCCAGGTAGCTATAAGGTTTGTGCCTCAGCTGAGTAGAAAAATCCGTGCAGATGAGATTCTTCTATCCTTCAAATGGTACTCCAAACCAATTTTCACAAAGGCATAATATTGAAGAGACAGGGCAGATAGTTTAAACAGAAACCTTATGATCTCGAACAAGCATCCGAGGGCCAAGCATACCCAAAGGGGGCACAATCTTGAACGTTAAACCAAGTGACCTATAGAAGATATTACAGGCAAAAAACTTGTGCACGCATACATCTTTTGTGCAAAGATTTGTGATATTTCTAAATCTGGTGGGTGAAGATATCGGTGCAAGAAGGAGTGCAGAAAGCATTTTTCACTGGCAATGGCGGAAATCACCTGGTAACGATGTCTGTGGAGGTGGCGGCTCACTGGAGATATTAGCTCTGGAAATCTTCACCTACATATCCAATTGAAAGGAATGGATGGGATTTATGGTCCACTATACGAAGGAACTGGATGCATTCACCGTCAGGATGCGAAATTGAAAAATCGCATACGTCGTCCACTTCTAAAGCTCAAGCGAGTCCATCGAAGAGTCTCACCAATCATGAGCAGCAACAGGCAGTTCTCAAGAAACTTCGATTTCGGAAATGGCACATTTTACAATTAAAAAAATTGAGATCAATTCTCATAGATAGCACGCAATGAATCAATCATATGTCCTCTGGTATGTGGAAAAGAGAGATCTCTAACAATCGATACTAGATGTTCCTCCAAGGCAGATTCTGTTGGTAATTGATGCAACCTTTTTTGTGCAATTACAATTCTTTCTTCTTTCTATGATATTGTGATTTAATCATTTAGTATTTAGTATATTATTATGCTATTTCATTGAATGATTATCTAGTCCATAGATAGGCCTGCATAGATCCTTCATTTGGTATCAGAGCTGGTTGTTGTTTTAGGGTAATCATGTCAAACTCTAATTCATTGCCCATTCCAGAATTTAATGGAAGTGATTATGATTATTGGTGCATCAAGATGATAAAATTTTTGATAGGGAAAGATCTATGGGAGATTGTAGAAACAGGTTATGCAGAGCCAAAAGATTGGACCACTCTTAATGCAAATGATAGAGTAGCTAAGAAGGAATCTAGAAGGAAGAATGCTCAAGATTTATTTTATTCAAATTGCTCTTGATAAAAGCTTGTTTCCAAGAATTGCAGGTGCAAAGATAGCAGCGGATTCCTGGAAGACTCTACAAGAAGCTTACCAAGGCAATGATCAAGTCAAAGTTGTCAAGCTACAAACATTGAAAAGAGAATTTGAGAATTTGAAGATGCAAGAAGCTGAAAATGTAAGTGATTATTGTGTGAGAGTAAAAGATGTAGTCAATAAGATGGCTACTCTTGGAGAAATTGTGG
>ML784625.1:150852-177534 GCA_009831015.1 Picea engelmannii | reverse complement strand
TATGAAAAAAAACCTAATGTTAATCATTTCAGAGTCTTTGGTTGTGTAGCCTATGTCCATGTAGTTGATCAAAAGAGACAAAAGTTAGATCCAAAAAGTGAGTTATGCATTTTTGTTGGATATAGTGAACAAAGTAAGGCTTACAAGTTGTATAATCCCCTCACTAATAGAATTGTTGTGTCAAGAGATGTAATTTTTTATGAAGGGGGAGTTTATGGTCATAAAAAATGCCATGATGATATGTCTAAATCTGTTTTGGATAAGGATATTATTGATGATATTGATAATGAGCAGCCCATTAATATTTCAGTTCCAAGTGCTACAAATCCACTAAGTAGCCCCTCATCTAATTCTTCAGTTCCAAGTGCAAGCCCAACATCAAATGCAAATTCTACAAGGAAGGTAAGAAGATTAGGTGACATTTATCAAAGGAGTAAAAGTCCAACACATGAAAAAAATCCAATAGGTGAGACAGTAAATTTTACTTTACTTTCCAAGGCTGATTTTGAACCATCATGTTTTAAACATGCATGTACTAATGAGGTTTGGGTGCAAGCAATGCAAGAAGAGATAGATTCTATTCATAGGAATGATACTTGGGAGCTTACAAAACTTCCACATGACAAGAAAAAGATTGGTACTAAATGGGTCTACAAGACTAAGTACAATAGTGATGGGAGTGTTCAAAGACACAAGGCAAGATTAGTTGCTAAAGGCTTCACACAGAGGTATGGAATTGATTATGAAGAAACATTTGCACCAGTAGCAAGACAAGAGACTGTTAGAATGATGACTTCATTAGCAGCTCAAAAGAAATGGAGCATTCATCACATGGATGTGAAAAGTGCCTTTTTGAATGGGTACTTAGAAGAAGAAGTGTTTGTGGAACAACCACAAGGTTTTGAAATGCAAGGAAAAGAACATCAAGTATACAAGTTGAAGAAGGCTTTGTATGGCCTCAAGCAAGCACAAAGAACATGGTATGCTAGAATTGATGGATATTTTCAGGAGAGTGGCTTCAATAGAAGTAAAAGTGAACCTACACTTTACTACAAACAAGAAGGTAATGATATTCTTATTGTAAGTCTATATTGTAATGTCCCCAAGGCCGAGCCCTATTGTAAATATTGTTTATGAAATGAATTGTAAATATGTTTTATAGACTGGTGCGCTGATTTTATATAAGCTAGTGGACTTATGTGATTATTAGGCCAAAGAACCTAAGTGTTGAAGGCCAAGAGCCTGATTTTGTCCCTGTATTTATACGGAACAGTAATAAAATATAAACACCGCCGCGTGCAGACCGACCACGATGAATGAGTGATGGGGGACTAAGATTCCACAAAGTGAGCAAAGGATTAGGGGCTGGAAGGTGGGAAAAGGGGACTAAGTGTGGAGCCTAGGGGCTAAGTGTTGAGCCTAGGGACTTAAGTCCTTAGGGAATAATATTTTAATATTATTCCAAAAGACATGTGAGTAATATGTTTTTATCCTAAGTTCTTTTGGAAGGACATGTGATTTCCAAATGGTGGGAGGAATGCATGCTGAAGGAACGCATGCAGTTTCATGGGTGACAAGTGTCAACCCAGGTGCATGCAAATAAAACGGCTGAGATGAGCCGTGTTGGGGGTTCCTCCTCCTTTCGACTCGACTGCCTGAGCGTGAACCCGTCCGACCTCTGCAAAAGATACCCTAGTGCATCCTTTGAACTGGGAAAGAGGCCTGTGTTTATTATGGGATAGCCCGTACATCCTGTTGTGAACCGTGGAGTCTAAATTTATCCCTGCGTGGACAACTCGTCACGGATCTCTGAAAAGTCTGTGTTGATTTCGGGGATAGCCTGTGTTGATTTCTGGAAGGCCGAGACATCCTCTGTCTGAATCATCGAATCTGTGTGTGGAATCTCTGTTCCCAAGCCATAACCGCGAGACCATCCTGTCATTGCTAAGCCTGTTGGAAATCCCGTGTCTGTTTTCCCCGTTGGATGTTGTGGCCACGCAATGCTGGACTACGTGTGGCTTGTTGGCCAGTTTGTACAAATTCTCTCCAGGTGAGAAAGGTGATTGAAGTTGGAAGAACAGGTTGCTTGGCCTGTGAGCAATTCTCTCCAGGTGAGAGAGTGCGCAGAGGAAGGAGAGAACTCCTGGAAAGAACCCTGTAGCTGCCACAGAGCTCGGAGACTTCTGGTCCGGTCTATTGCTGAAACCCAAGGCAAGGGAGATTAGCAGTCGAAGGACTGTCTAGGTGACAGAGAAGGTGTATACTCCTGGGGTGGAACAGGCATGTGGGGAAGGAGAGTCTGTGGACAGTGAGTATGAGAGGTTCCTGGGAGAGAATTTCTTCCTTGTGATTGTGTGTTTTCCCTGTAACCTCAGCCTAGCCTAGAATTCCTTACCTTGGGGTGGAGCTTAGTCCCAGCTCAAGGGTGACCCACTACTGAGCTTGATGAGCAGTGTGGTCTAACGCTGGGAGGTTCATGGAAGGCCTGCACTTGGTTGGTGGAACTACCACTGTTTCAAAGATCAGTACCAGATGATATTTCAATTATGTTTCTTCATGTCTATGTATTTATAATTATCATGTATTCTGATGTGCATATGAATTAATGCTAATGCAATGTTTTAAAATTATGTTAGCAGTAATTCTTAGGCTTACTCTGAGTTTAAAATATGTTTCATTGCTTAAATGCATATTGTTTATATAATTAAGTGTGAGTATTGTTATTCCGTGTAGTAATGTTGGCCCGACCATAGGGTTGATGGTCGGGAGCGTTACAGTATGGTATCAGAGTGTCGCAACAGTAACAAAAGGGTGTTACAGTATGGTATCAGAGCCAAGGTTTCGACGCTGAGCCTAGATGGGCCAGTTGAGTGGTCTTTGGACCGAGGATTTGAGGAGAAATTGTGTCTAGAGGACCAATTTCAGACCTTTAAATGCTCTCGAGTGTCAAGGAGTCACTTGGTGGTGTTACAAAGCTCAGGAGGTGTAGCGGTATTATAAAACTGCAGTCGCTGTGGTATATGGCCACAGAGAGAGAGAGCTCAATGCATGAAGTGTTGGAGCCGTTGGATCTGTTTGGGAGGAAAGGAGAACCCTCACAACCGTCGGATCTGGAGAACGTGCGCAGGGTTTAAAAACCCTTTGGAGTTGCACGGGAACATGGAAATCGCGATACGCGAAACCCCGAATTCTTCGGGACCGTCCATCGGGAGAACATGTGGCTGCCGGACAGCGTTTCGGTACCCGGGAAACCAAAAGGGAAGAACCTTGTTTTCGCAAGTCGCGAAATAGCGAAAACTCGAAATTTCGAAACGATCTACACCGTAGATCGTAAGATAGGAACTTGACTGTTGGATCAAGTGGGGGGGGGGGGTAGACAGTAATTTTGTGATTTCGGCAAATGAAAGTTCGAGATGTGTGGTTGCACGAACCCCGATGCTCGAAACTCCGAAACGCCGAAAAGATCTGCACCGTAGATCTGGGAAAAGTCTAACCATTGGATTTTCCCTTTGGAATAGACGTGGACACATGGGTGTACCACGTGCCAGTAAGTCGAGGAGACAAGCGAGAGTGGTGGGACCCGATGACGTCGTTGAAGGTGACGTGAACCCTCTGAAAGGTGCCACTCGCCACTGTAGATGTGGAGACAGTTGTGCTATGTGGGCCCGGAGGGTAAAGTAAATCGGGATTTCGGGATTCACAAAGGTGGAGCACGAGGGCTCAACACTCCAACCCGTGAAGTCGCGAGTTGCGAGAGGTGCTAGCACTTAGCCCTAACCTACGGTTATTTGTAGCAGGCACTAGGGAGGAGGGGGGCATACCGTATCGCATCTTGGGTATCGGCGTTTGGAGGAAGAAGAGACGAGGGTCTTTGACTCGCGAACTCGCGAGATCGCAGAGTTGTGAAAGGTGTCTTTGGTTACGAGGGTAGGGAGAAAGAGGAAGCTATCACCCTAAAATCCGAAGTGTCGAAGTCCCGAAATTTTCGAAGACAAAAGAACCATCGAGGATTTAACTGTTGGATCTTTGTGGACCGAGACCCCGAAGCTCCAAAGACCCGAAAATTTGCAGAGCCAAACAGAACTCGGAAAACTAATGGAATCGAAACGTTTTTCTTGTTCATGTTGGTTTATGAGTGGTGTAAGTTTCTTGAAGGTTTAAAGGCCTGGAAAACTTTGGTTGATTGCACATTGTGTGTGTAGAATTCAACGAGTGTTAGGACAACCGTGACTCTACGCCGAATATAGAAATGGAAGAGGTGTGGATTGCCTCCATTTCAGAGAGTGAAAGAGAAGGAAGGGATGTCATCCTGGGAGTCGAAGGATCGAATTCCAATGGGCACGGAAGAGAATTGGATAAGGAAGGACATATGATGAAACTCATTGAAAGATTGCAGAAAGATGCCCAGGCTCACCGAGCTGATAGCCGAAAGTTCATGAGGGTCAGGGATCAGCAGGGAGAATTCAACTTAAAAGTGTTGAAGAACCTGGAAAGGATAGAAAGGAAGTTGGAGAAGAGGAGTGACTCAAGCAAGATAGAGAGTCGCAGGAGCCCTGAAAGGAAAAGAAGATCAAGATGTGTCATAACCCCTAAGAGAAGGAGGAGATCGAGGAGTTGTAGCAGACATCATCGTCGCTCCCAAAAGCATTCTAGTAGGGAGGCACATAGTAGTTAAAGCCCGTCCCCTACTAGAAAACACCGAACATCTGGAAGGGATGAATTGAAGGGAGAGATGAACAAGATCAAGCCTCCAACATTTGATGGCGAACATAAGAAGGAGGAAGATGCCGAAACATGGTTGCTAGGCATGAAGAAATATTTCCAACTGCAGAATTATTCCCCTCATGCAGAAGGAAGAATTACGATGTATCATCTAAAGGGAAAAGCATCCATGTGGTGGGATCAGTTTGTGCAGGTGTAGCACATTAGTGAGAAAGATATCACTTGGAAGGAGTTCAAGAGGTATTTCGAGAAGAAATACCTGACCAAAAGGTACTATGACAGAAAGATGAAGGAGTTCTTCGAACTCAAGTTGGGCAACATGACCATCGATGAATACGAACGAAGGTTTTTGGAACTACTGAAGTATGTTATGTTCATTAAAGATGAGGTTGTCAAGATTCAGAGATATCTGAGTGGACTGCCACCTTCTATTGGTGACAAGATTCAGTATGATGATCCTAAGACTATGGAAGAAACAGTAAGAAGGGATAAATGCTTATATGAACAGCAAAGAGAAAGGCCTACTTTTCGGAAGGCTTGGGATGATCAGAAGAAGTTCAGGAAAGAGCAGAGGCAGAAGGGAAACAAGCCTCCCTTTTTCAGAAACAGTCCTCAGGGACAACCATCTTTCAGAGAGACCAGGAAGGCTGAAGTGGGTGAGCAAATGCCCAGACCGCCACCTATGGAGTGTTGGGGCTGTAAAGGGAACCATAGGTACAGGGACTGCCCCCACAGAAAAGATAAAGCGAGAACCGCCCACAATGTTTAACAAGTTGAAACAATGGAGGATATGGGCAACAGGATGCTAAGGATCTACGCATCCCTAGATAACAAGCAAGCAGAATTTCAATCGCACATGATTGAAGTGGAAGGTATGATCAACAACTGACCATTTATTATTTTAATTGATTCTGGGGCTAGCCATAGTTATGTAGATCCTAGGGTGGTGGAAAGTTTTCATTTATCAAGAAGCAAACATGAAAGGTCTTGGTTAGTGCAGTTGGCTACAGGAACCAAGAGAAAGGTCACTGAATTGGTTAAATCCTGTTCGATAGACATGAATGGATTGAGCACGAAGGTTGAATTGAATGTTCTGTCTTTAGGCTCTTATGACTTCTTAATTGGGATGGACTGGTTGGACCAGCACCATGCCCTCCTAGACTGTCATAACAAGAGGTTTACATGCCTGGATGAGGAGGGAAATCGGAAAACAGTCCAAAGAATTCTCAGAGCTGTGGCTGTTAGAGAAATCTTAGCCATGCAGCTGAAGAAGTGTAACAGAAAAGGCTGTCAATTATTTGCAGCCCATGTGGAGGAAGCATCCAGAGATGAAGTCTCAAGAATTGGAGACCATGAGGTACTCACAGAGTTAAGGGACATATTTCAGGAGGTACCTGGACTACCTCCGAAGAGAGACATTGATTTTTCTATAAATTTGATGCCTGGAGCAACTCCAGTGTCGAAAGCTCCTTATAGAATGAGTACGCCAGAGCTGAAAGAGTTGCAATTACAGCTCGAAGAGCTTCTGAAGAAGGGGTACATTCGCCCCAACATGTCACCTTGGGGTGCCCCGGTCCTGTTCGTGAAGAAGAAGGATGGGACGTTGAGGCTGTGCATTGATTTCCGGCAGTTGAACAAGGTAACTGTCAAGAACAAGTATCCTCTGCCAAGGATCGATGATCTATTCGATCAGTTGAAGGGTGCGAAAATATTTTCGAAGATAGATCTCAGATCAGGATATCATCAGGTAAGAATAAAGGATGAGGACATCAGCAAGACCTCCTTTAAAACAAGGTACGGTCATTACGAGTTCATAGTGGTGCCATTTGGATTGTCAAACGCACCTGCCGTTTTTATGTGCTTGATGAATGGTGTATTCAGGAACCATTTAGACAAGTTTGTCATAGTCTTCCTAGATGACATCTTGGTGTATTCCAAGTCAGAGGAAGAACATGAACAACACCTGAGACTAGTGCTGCAAGTGTTGAAAGGACACCAACTGTTTGCTAAATTGAGCAAATGCTCATTTTACCAAAGGCAGATCCATTACTTGGGGCACATTATTTCATAAGAAGGGATCATTGTGGATCCTGAGAAGGTTGAGGCCATCCGAGAATGGTCAGCACCAAGGAATGTGACAGAAGTTAGATCCTTTATGGGTTTGGCGGGCTACTACAGAAGGTTTATAGCAGGGTTTTCAAAGATAGCTCACCCTATCACTTCCTTGCAAAGGAAAGAGAAAAAGTTTCAATGGACTGAAGAGTGTGAGAAGAGTTTCTAGCGATTCAAGCAGCGGTTAACTAGCGCTCCAATCTTGAGGATTGCAGATCCAAATATGGATTTCGTGGTGTGCACAGATGCATGTAAGGAAGGGTTGGGAGGAGTTCTCAGCCAAGATGGATTTGTAATCTGTTATGAGTCCAGGAAATTGAAAGAACATGAAAAGAATTATGCCACTCACAATTTGGAGCTAGCAGCAATCGTCCACGCTTTGAGGAAATGGAGACATTACCTCATGGGAAGAAGATTTGAATTGAGAACAGACCACTACGGTCTAAAATATTTGTTTGATCAGCCGACTTTAAACGCTAGACAAAGTAGGTGGCTGGAGTTTCTGTGTGAATACGACTTTGATATCAAGCATATCAAATGGAAGGAAAACAAGGTGGCTGATGCACTCAACAGAAAGGTGCATGACTTACATGCTACAGCCATTAGCATGTACAGGACTGATATTAAGGATAGAATTTTGGAAGCTCAAATGCAGATTTGCAGTACAGAGATTTGGTAGCCAAGCTACAGCAGAGTGAGAGGCCACAGAAAAAGGAAAGTTACACCTTGGGAGCTGATGGAATACTTCTGTACAAAAACAGAGTGTATGTACCCAATGTCCAAGAATTGAAATTTGTGATTCTAAGAGAAATGCATAACGTGAATTATGCTGGATACCCTGGATATCAGAAAACTGTGGCAGCAGTCAAAAGCCATAACTTCTGGCCAGGTATGAAGAGAGAGATCGTTGAATACATCGCCAGATGTATGGAGTGCCAGAAAGTTAAGGCTGAGCATAGGCACCCAGAAGGGTTACTGCAGCCTTTACCCATTCCTGAGTGGAAGTGGGAAGTGGTGACGATGGATTTTATTACAAGATTGCCCAGAACGAGCGAGCAGCATGATTCGATCATGGTGGTGGTGGACAAGCTTACAAAAGCTGCCCATTTTATTCCACTGAAAACCACTCACAAGGGAGCAGATGTTGATGATATCTTCTTAAAATAAGTGGCACGCTTGCAAGGAATTCCTAAGACGATTGTGTCTGATAGGTACCCGAAATTCACCTCGAATTTCTGGAAAGGACTGTTCAAAGGATTCGGAACGAATCTGAATTTTAGTACAGCGTATCATCCCAAGTCTGATGGACAAACAGAGAGGGTGAACAGAGTAATAGAGGACATACTGAGAATGTACGTGATGGACAAACCATCAAGATGGGAAGACTACCTGCATTTGGTAGAATTCGCCTACAATAATGGGTATCATGCATCGTTGAAGATAAGCCCATTTGAAGCACTTTATGGAAGAAAGTGCAACACTCCAGTGAGCTGAGATAATCCAGTTGACAGAGCAGTAGTTGGGTCAGAATTGCTCAAAGAGATGGAAGACCAAATGATAAGAATTAAACAGAATTTGAAAGTTGCCCAGGACAGGTAGAAAAGTTATGCTGATAAGAACAGAACCCACAGAGAATTCAAAGTGAGTGATCATGTTTTCCTGAAAGTGAAAACTAACAGGAGTTCCCTGAAGCTGGGAAGTTGCGCCAAGTTGGCAGCAAGATATTGTGGGCCTTTTGAAATCCTAAAAAGGATTGGGCCAGTTGCATACATGCTTGCATTACCTGCATCTATGACTGTACATAATGTGTTTCATGTTTCACTGCTTAAGAAATATATACCTAATGCTAATCATGTTATCGATTGGAATGTGATTCAAGTGGAACCAGAAGGTGTCCTGCAAGTGCATCCTGTGCGCATATTGGACAGGAAAAGCAAACAGCTCCAGAATCGAGCCATAGAGCTTGTAAAGGTCCAGTGGACCTAGTACGGTCCTGAGGACGCGACATGGGAGCATGAAGATGTTATGCGGGCAGAGTACCCGCATCTTTTTGAAAAAAATTTAAAATCTTGCAGATGCAGTGTAAAGTTGCACGAATGACAGTGTAGAAATAAGGGGAGGGGGATTGTAATGTCCCCAAGGCCGAGCCATATTGTAAATCTTGTTTATGAAATGAATTGTAAATATGTTTTATAGGCTGGTGAGCCGAGTTTATATAAGCTAGTGGGATTATGTGATTATTAGGCCAGAGAGCCTAAGTGTTGAAGGCCAAGAGCCTGATTTTGTACCTGTATTTATGCAGAACAGTAATAAAATATAAACACCGCCGCGTGTAGACCGACCACAATGAATGAGTGATGGGGGACTAAGCTTCCACAGAGTGGGCAAAGGATTAGGGGCTGGAAGGTGGGAAAAGAGGGCTAAGTGTGGAGCCTAGGGGCTAAGTGTTGAGCCTAGGGACTTAAGTCCTTGGGGAATAATATTTTATTATTATTCCAAAAGACATGTGAGTAATATGTTTTTATCCTAAGTTCTTTTGGAAGGACATATGATTTCCAAATGGTGGGAGGAATGCATGCTGAAGGAACGCATGCAGTTTCATGGGTGACAAGTGTCAACCCAGGTGCATGCAAATAAAACGGCTGAGATGAGCCGTGTTGGGGGTTCCTCCTCCTTTCGACTCGACTGCCTAAGCATGAACTCGTCCGACCTCTGCAAGAGATACCCTGGTGCATCCTTTGAACCGGGAAAGAGCCCTGTGTTTGTTCTGAGATAGCCCGTACATCCTGTTGTGAACCATGGAGTCTGAATTTATCCCTACGTGGACAACTCGTCACGGATCTCTGAAAATTCTGTGTTAATTTTGGGGATAGCCTATGTTGATTTCTGGAAGGCCGAGACATCCTCTGTCTGAACCATCGAACCTATGTGTGGAATCTTTGTTCCCAAGCCATAACCGCGAGACCATCCTGTCATTGCTAAGCCTATTGGAAAGCCCGTGTCTGTTTTCCCCATTGGCTTTTGTGGCCACGCAGTGCTGGACTGCGTGTGTCTTGTTGGCCAGTTTGTACAAATTCTCTCCAGGTGAGAGAGGTGATTGAAGTTGGAAGAACAGGTTGCTTGGCCTGTGAGCGATTCTCTCTAGGTGAGAGAGTGCACAGAGGAAGGAGAGAACTCCTGGAAGGAACCCTGTAGCTTCCACAGAGCTCGGAGACTTCTGGTTCGGTCTGTTGCTGAAACCCAAGGCAAAGGAGGTTAGCAGCCGAAGGACTGTCTAGGTGACAGAAAAGGTGTATACCCCTGGGGTGGAACGGACATGTGGGGAAGGAGAGTCTATGGGTAGTGAGTATGAGTGGTTCCTGAAAGAGAATTCCTTCCTTGTGATTATGTGTTTTCCCTGTAACCTCAGCCTAGCTTAGAATTCCTTGCCTTGGGGTGGAGCTTAGTCCCAGCTCGGGAGTGACCCACTGCTGAGCTTGATGAGCAGTGTGGTCTAAGGCTGGGAGGTTCGTGGATGGCCTGCACCTAGTTGGTGGAACTACCATTGTTTCAGAGATAAGTACCAGATGATGTTTCAATTATGTTTCTTCATGTCTGTGTATTTATAATTATCATGTATTCTGCTGTGCATATGAATTAATGCTAATGCCATGTTTTAAAATTATGTTAGCAGTAATTCTTAGGCTTACTCTGAGTTTAAAATATGTTTCATTGCTTAAATGCATGTTGTTTATATAATTAAGTGTAAGTATTGTTATTTCGCGTAGTAATGTTGGCCCGACCATAGGGTTGATGGTCGGGAGAGTTACAGTATGGTATCAGAGCATTGCAACAGTAACAAAAGGGTGTTACATATATGTTGATGACTTATTATATATGGGTAGTAGTTCTAATATGAAGGATGAATTCAAAATTGCTATGATGAATGAATTTGAGATGAAAGATTTGGGTCTCATGCAATATTTTTTGGGTATGGAGGTTTATCAAAATGAGGATGAAATTTTCATTTGTCAAACAAAGTATGCAAAAGATATGTTGAAGAAATTTGATATGGTAGATAGTAAACCAGCCTCCACTCCAACTGCTCATGGAATTGTGTTGTGTAGAGATGATGGTGCTAAAATAGTTGATGAGGCAACATACAGAAGTATTGTTGGAAGTTTGATGTTTCTAACCCACACAAGACCTGATATTGCTTATTCAGTTTCTCTTGTTTCAAGATACATGACAGAGCCATCTGAAATACATATGAAGGCAGCCAAGAGGATTTTGAGGTATGTGAGAGGAACACCAAATTTTGGTATTCATTACTACACTTCTAAAAGGTTTAATCTTGTTGGATTTAGTGATTCTGATTGGGGAGGTAGTTTGGATGACCGGAAGTCTACATCTAGTAATTGTTTCTCTTTTGGTTCGAGGTTGATTACTTGGAGCTCAAAGAAGCAAAGTATAGTTGCACTTTCATCCACAGAAGCAGAATATGTTGCAGTTACACAAGCATTATGGCTTAGACAATTTCTAGAAGAAATTGGAGAGAAGCAAATTCATCCTACAGTGATATTTTGTGATAACACTAGTGTCATCAAATTGGCCAAGAATCCAGTCCATCATAGCAGGACAAAACATTTTGATTTAAAGTATCATTTCATTAGAGATTTGGTGCAAAAGAAGGAAGTAGAACTATGTTATATAAAGACTCAAGAACAATTTGCAGACATTTTCACTAAGGCAGTTGCTAATGTCCATTTTTTGAAACTTCGAGATCAGATTGTGAGCCCTCTTAGCATCAAGGGGGAGTATGTTGGTAATTGATGCAACCTTTTTTGTGCAATTACAATTATTTCTTCTTTCTATGACATTTTGATTTAATCATTTAGTATTTAGTATATTTTTATGCTATTTCATTGAATGATTATCTAGTCGATAGATAAGCCTGCATAGATCCTTCAGATTCAACACAATAATTTCACCTTGCTTAGATCTGTCAACTAATCTGTGAGCCTATCTTCAGATCTAGGCATTAATTGCATACCTCTGCAACGATTTTAAGCAACATCTGATTCGAACTTAAGATGTTGTACCCAAAGGTTTTCTTTGACATGCAGGTCGACGGCACCCCAGTCAGTCGAATCGTGATGGAGCTCTACGCCAAAGTGGTGTCGAAGACGGCCGAGAACTTCCGTGTGCTGTGCATACAGCCGACAGTCAAAGAATTCTGTGCACTTGCTAGAAGATAATTCGGTGTCCCTTGCATGGCAGCGACGACGTGTGGTGCAGATAGAACTCAACTCCTGTCAGCAAAGAATTACACCTCCAACCATACACTCTCGCTCTATAGAAGCGCACCAGTCCACTCGTACCAATATGGCAAGATGCTCCAAGATGTAACACTTCGTGCTAATATCAGACAAGATGACACAGTCGATCCGCGAGCAAGCACTCAACAAATCAGCAAATCGACAGGCTCTGACAGACCTCTTTTCCTTTGGCGTTGGGAGACACTGCAGTCCCTCCAAAACCTAGCCTGCTACGTTCCACCCAACACTTTAAGAAAAATCGCAGCCTTGTTTCCACAGGCAGCAATCAAGGCAACATCCTTTACTACAGACAAGAGTGTATGTGTAATCAGCAACAACAATATCTCAATGATCAATGACAACACTTCTCTCTCACGACGATTCGGCTCTATGGCCCTCTAAGAAATTCGACTCTATGGCCCTCCAAGCAGGTGCGCAATTGGAGTCCTCCTCCATGCTCTGACACCAACTTAAAATTAGAGTAATGCACAACAAACAGTGACACCACAAGGGCACATCACAAGTGAGACTACGCTCACACACTATATTCACATTTGATAAATTACATATAGATTTATAGGATAGGATAGCCCCTAACAACCTCCTAAATTGGTGGATCTGAAAACCACTCAAACACTAATCTAGCGTACAATAGAAATCTGTTATAACCATTTCCTAACTATGGAATTTCGCCATTATTATCCAACAAAAATGTCTCTTCGTAACTCCCACAAAAACTTTGCAAGGAAGAGTAAATGCATGTATTAATATTGTTGCAAACATTGAAGTAGCAAGAAAATCAATGTTCATAGTTCATGCACAATATTAGGCCCCATGCAAGCATAGTACATGACGCAAGATGGTCACTACTTGAAGTTGAGAGAATTATTCAAGCTAGAATGTATCAAAAAATGAATTCAGAATAACAAGGAGTTGTGTAGTTGAGTTCACCAGTCCACCAAAGAGCCCATCAAGGACCCCACAAAGCAGTCCACCATAGATCCCACATAGTACTACACGGAGGGATGTTTTGTTATATGGATAAGTACTTGTAACCAACAATTTCAAGTCAACAGTTAAACAAATGAACTATTATATTTTAGAAGACTAGGGAAATGCAAAAGATTTTTTTGTTTTTAGCTACTGTTGTTCATTTCTTGTTCTCTTTCTGTTTTCTCTTTCTTGTTTCTTTATTTCCTCTACACTAGTTATAATTGAGACATGTTAGTAGAGTCAAGTTCCAATTTAAAATTTATGTTTTAATTTAATAAGTAATTTAAAATCTAAGTTGAACGAAACGGGGAAACGTTTCCAAGTTTCCGAAACCAAGACGGTACGAAACAGGCCCCCCAAAAATGGAAACGTCCGAGGAAACGTTGTATATAAAAAAATTAAAATATATATATATATGTATATATAGTTTTTTTTTTAAATAAGACATTATATTGCAAGAAAAACATAATGATGCAAAACAAATGAAATAAAAAAATGCAATAATGAAGCAAGAAAAACATAGAAAATGCAAAAAATATATATATTTGACTATTTGGGGGCCCCATGGCTCCCTTTTTTTTTCTTATTTCGCCTCAAAGACGCCCGAAACGCTGGTCGTACGGGCCGATACGGCCAAGAAATGTCGTTGGTCATACCGTGCGGCGTTTCCAAATCGGGAAACATCGTACGGTACGACCGGCGGCGTTTCCTGGCCGTACCGTATCGGTTTCCAAGTTTCGTACCAGTTTCCTGCCCGAAACCGAGGGGGGGGGGGCGTTTCTTGCAACTTAGTTTAAAATGTAGTTTTGGTGGAAGAAGATAATAATTTGAATCTACAGATGGTCTACTTATCTTTCTTGATCTTTGAGAACAAGACAGTAACATAATGTTTATTTCAGTAAGTTTGTCGCAAGAAGCAAGTGCAATAATTGTATAACATATTGTTCGATGGACAAAATTTCGCTCTCTGAAAATTCAAGATTATAATGCTTCTGATAGAGAAAGGTTTGTGCAGTCTGGTAAATGGCAATACCATTGAACTAGGAAAGCCTTAGTAGATTACAGCGATTACATTAGGTAAGACAAAAAGGTTTCGTTATGGAACAAGTGATATACCCCTCTTGGTTCCTAAAGGTCAATTAGTGGATCAGATTCTTCATGTTGGAGCACTGAAGGGGACAAATTTCCTTCGTGACTGTTTAGTAGAGAAGGAAAAGTCCAAACTTTCTGTTGTGTTTGGCTAAGAGGAAGAAGACCATGGCGACTGTTTACTAGATAAGGGAAAGTCCAAACTTTGTGTTGTGTTTGGTTAAGAGGAAGAAGATCATGGCTCATTGTTGGATGGGTGAGATACTTGGAGGATTTCTCTTGAGAGAGATTTGAACTTTTGAGCCTTTGGGTTGGGTTGAGTGAGATTAAAACCCCACAAATCTTTATTCACCTTGATGGTTTCATAGCCCATCTTGGAGGTGGAATCCACAGTGCATGCATAAGATTCAATGTTGCTCCTCTCACTCCTCAGTAATCATTTTGATGATGTCCTTGTTAATTCATATTAAATCTATTTAGGCATATTTTATTTTCATTCGTCATTGGTGATGTCCTTGTTAATTCATATTAAATCTATTTATGCATATTTGATTTCCATTTTTCATTCTTAATCGAATTGAAAATGTGTTGTCTTGAATTTTGTACATCAAATTGAGGGATGCAAAAGAGGTATCCAATGCAAGGTATCGACCCCAAGACCTCTTGCATGAATCTCAAATCACTCAACCACTTGAGCTAGCCGAGTGAGTTATTGTCTAGTGAACATGCATTATATTTCTACTTTCATTTTGTACTTTATCCTTATCTCTTTAGGTGACTTAGTCTAAATTGATCACTCACCCATTTTATTGTATTTTAGTGGAGACAAGGTCAAATTGATTGCTCTCCCACAATTTTGTACTCTCTCTATATTTCTTAATACAAATGAGTGCACAGATGTGTGTACAGTTAGGACAATCTCCTCTAATACTTTCATACATGCTCTTGTATGTTCTCTTGTGCATGAATATTTGTGGGGACCCTATTTCATAAAACAATTTTCTTTTTACCTAGGAACGAGCTTGAAATCACACCAATGCCATCAAAATCAGAGTTTGGGTGCCCTTTCCATATTGGGGTCATAATAGCAATTTGAATACCATTGAAAAATTTACGAGCATTTTAAGTTGCACACTCAAAACCCTCGTAGAAAAGGGAGATTCCTTAAATGTCAACTTCTCTTTTTTTTTACAAACCCTATATCTACTTTCTTTGCTTCATGGAAAACTTACAACGACAAAATCATATTTTTGTGCAACTGCTTGCACAACCACAACAAGCATTCACATAGTAGCAACAATGGCTTTGGATCCACGTGTGGAAAGCCGTGATGGCCCTATTCAAGACCAAGCAGCAGGTTCTCCAACCACCACTAGTCTCTAATTAAAGGTCTTTGCCCCAATACCATTTTCTTGCAATGTACACAATGCACATCTATTTCCTATGTTAATGATCATCATCTTACTCTAGCATCTTCCCCTCTCCTTTTTTTTTCTTGTCAATGCCAACATGCCCAAAGAATCTCATGAGTTACAACAACACCAACTACATTCAAAAGGGACATTACACATTGTTTGAGGCATGTTGTTTGCATATTTGGAGGAGCAACTTCAAGGAGAAGATGACACTTGTCAAATTTTTGACTAAATCAAACCCTAATAACTATTTCTAGTTCTAGCTCTATTTCATGTTATTTTATTAATTAGGGTTTGGTTTGAAAAATATAAATAAAGGAGAATTCCATTTTATAGAGGCATGGTTGGAAGATAGGGAACTTCCCTCCGAGCACTTAGTTGAATATATTTAGGAGGATGAGAGGAAAGATAAGTTTAAGTTGAGTTTTTCATCATTTTCTACTTTTTGTGGGTTGATTTCATGGCTGGAAATTGCTCGTACAAATTGTTGGTGTTATCTTTGAAGGGAAATTTCGCTCCAATAAGAACATGATAGGGTAGAGGTTTCACCCTCCCTATCTCTTGTTGTAACCTTTTGTTCATTTTGTGGATATTGTTGATGTTGTTTTTGCATATTGAGAGGTCATGGTTGTCCCTTTCTTGTTCATGGATTCACATTATTACTTGGTTGTTTTGTACTCGTTTTGAGGTGGGTTTTTGGAAGGGCCATCCTTTAATTTTATGCATATTGAAAAAGATCCATGTGGTTAGATAGAGAGTTTTATTATAGTCTAACTACACCTCTTCATCACATTCAAACCCTCTTGTTCATTGATCTTAACTCCATAATTCAATTGGATAGGCGCTAGTCTTCGAAAATTCCACCATCTATTTTATTTTAAACAAAACATCATTAAGACAATCTTTACTAGAGTTTCCCCCTTGTGCCAAAAAATAACCACCCTATTGTTATATAACATTGATAATATAATATTATTAATACCCAACAAATAACCATTAAAGTAGGTCAAAGAAAATGTTAGGTATAAAGATGTCAATATAAAGTGGGAGAGCTAAAGTGTAGCACCTATAAAAGGAAAGATGCAGAAAGTAGACTGTGGATCTAATCCAAATCATGAAGAGTCAAGCTCTAAGCTCCAAAAGCAAGAAACCAATCTGGAAGAAAACTATATAATATGGGAAAATCAAGGATCTAGAATACAAGTAGTAAACAAGTGTGTCATGGTCCACTATATGTTTCTTTCTTGACATCCGAGGCCAAGTGGAGGAAAATCAAAATAAAGGGTTGTGGGTTGTGTGGAGGAGAAGCTAGACTATGTACTGTGTTGTTCCCTAGAGGAAGTGGCCCATCATCGCTAGAGTCTAGACAATCTCCTCTAACTATTGGTATGGGATTTGGATTGGTAATGTCGCCAAGGTCTCTATGATGTATGGGTGGTCCTTTGGGTCCACACCAATTTGGAGTCGAAAGCTAGGATGCTATCATTTTTTCTCTTGGTTTCCCTAAAAAATAGGACGACCATAGAAAGGAAGTGATCCTCTAAGTGGAAATTGGTCTCAAAGGAGGTTGGATGGTATGAGAGTGGAATCTAAGGGGTTGAGGTATCTGAAGAAATTGTAGAGTCTGGAGCTCTCTAAATAGAAAAAAGAACCACCCTATATCTTGTAGTAGATAGGGCAGTGGAAATGAAGTGCTCCCTAGCATTGACCTCATGAAGATGGAACAACAAGTGAATCCTATTAGAACAATCAATCTAGCGGTCCACCTCTATCAACAGTGTATGTGATCCCACTCTAAACTGACCCACGAGACTGCAAAGAGAGTGCATTTGATGACAAAGTGTATATTAAAAGTGGACAATGAGTCCATCCCTCAACTAGAAAAAGTTGACAATGAGTTCATCCCTCAACTAGAAAAAGTGTAGAATGTCATCTTCGGACACAACCCCTTGGAGGGTTTATCCAAGTGATCTGGATAAACTACCTGTATATGTCATCCCAGATGATTTTTTCAACTTTTCACTGATAGATAGGAGGTGGCCAAGTGCATCCAAGGAATATTTGAATAGAGGGAGTCAATCCTTTTGAATGACTACGGACTCCAAAAGGTTTGAGACCCCCATAAACCAACATTGAGCATAACATAGAGGCCTAACAAAGCTAATGGTCTTCGAAGAACAATTCAATAGGTGCAGATACTAGTCCTACCCTTCCGCCGAGTTGACAAAACTCCAGATGTGATGTAGAAAGGGGATTAGACTGGACACCATGTCAAGTCGAAAAGGCCGAGCACCAAGATTTCCTAGGATCATGTGTTAAGGGACTACTTACTTCCATCTAATGATGCATCAGAGAAGAAGGGTCTATACTCTCTTGGCTAAGGCCCAATCCAACTCTAGCCAACAAGGCCCAAAAACCTTTGTACCATAGAGAACTATGGGCCAAATATGGGTGTTCATGAGGAACATCTTGGAAAAGATGTCCTAAAAATGGTGTCTAAAGAACTGTCTCTCGAGGAGGGCTAAGGATTCATAACCCTTGTTGTAACATATAAAATTTTTGTCTTTTCCTTAGAATTTGGCTCATTTTCCCATGCTTCAAAATCCTTTCAAGTCCAGTTTAACCATCTTTGGTAAAAATGTTGGTTTTTATTCGTGCCCATTCTTCATGTTGCTTTGTAAGCCAAATGTAGAACCATTTACCAAGTCAAAATCCAATTTTCACTCACATGGGTATAAGGTTGGTGTAAAAGTATGAAATGTGCCTTTATTTGATTTTATATCAAATTCTCCTTATTTATCCTACGTCAAGGTAACTCCATTCATTTTAGTGCTCACGTGGATTTAAGTGAAAATTAACTTATTTTATCTGTCCCCTTCATTTTGTTAACTTATCAAACCATTATGCCTTATTAGTCCCTACCAAGGGAAATGTAGGGACTATAGCGATGACTTAGTAGTTTGACTCCTATTAGTTGTTGGTTGACTTTCAAATATTTACATTTTATCCAAAGTTTTTTGTTATAATTTCGAATTTTCCAATTAATTGAAACATTTAATTATATTTCTCCATTTCTATTGGTGATCAAGTTTAAGGTCTTATTATCAGGGCGACGACGTAGTTCTAGGGAATCAAAATGAATATATATTATTTTATTATATTTTAATTTTAATAATCAAATTTGTGATTACCCTGACACTACAATGTTGTGCAATCGATGGTGTGTCGATGGTCTGGGAACTGCAATTGTGCAATGCTCTGCAGTCGATGGTATGTGCACTGCAATCAATAATCTATGTGCCATTTTGCAGTTGATTCTCTGTCCCATTCTGCAGTTTGCTCCTCACCGCTTCACGTGCTCCCCACCGCCTCACCGCCTCTACTTCTCACCGTATCAAAAGCCAAAGGGAGAGAAAACCACATTAAGGAGCTAACTACCAAACTAGTCTTTGGTCCTTCCCTAGAAGCATTGACAACTTCTTTTTCTATGGATTTCATCAAATTTACAGGTCTGCAAGTGACTTGGAATCTTGTAACGTTATTTTATATCGGTAATGAAATAGTTGGATGTTAGAAACAATATTGTTGTTTGGGGGAAAAAGAAGCAGCGATATGTTACTTACCTTGTTTTTCCAATATGTCATGATCACGAAAGGACTCCGATGACAAGTAGATTCATTACCAGCTAGCTTGTCTATCCTCAAATTCCTCAAGGAAAAGCTCCAAGTATGATTGTAATCTATTCCACTTTTAAAAGTTTATGATCCGGATTTATGAGCTGAATGAAATGAAACCACAGATTTATAATATTAACACAGAGGCACAGTGAACAATAACAAAGATACAGTAAAACTTGGTTTCTATTAAATAAGAAATATGCTAAAAACTGTAAAATGCAGGCTAAAAACAAGCTTGCTAGAATGGTGACAACTTATCTCTGAGAAGAGATGTGACGGCTACGCTCATTCGCAAGAAGATGAGTACAATGAAGCTATGAAGGGATTTTTACAATATACATGAATGCCAAAACCCTAGATATCCAAAAACCTAACCCTAGAAGATGAAGCGCCAAAAGTCATGTGAGCCCCATTGGGGTAAGTTAGCACATCAACTTCCTGGGATCGTAACTTTTGCATACGATCTTCGTTTAGGGTGCATGATAGCTCATTGGAAAGGTATTGACAAGGATATTCATTTAGGGGGCTCAATCAAAGCCTTAGGCTATTATTGAGGTGTTTGATCATGAAAAAGCGTCGTTTAGGCCCTCAAAATGGCCTTGTAAGTGCAGGAACCAAAAAACTGCTAAAAATAGTAAGATTCCAAAAAAACTTGTTTTGACCCAGTTGAACAAGGTGGGTGGCCACTGAGATCCTCCTCGATCAATGCTCCCCCCTTAGGAAGAAATGGTCTCCATTGCATTGAGTTCCCCCATCAGATGAGGAAATTTCTGCTGAATTTGGCCCTGGATGAGCCACTTGCCTTGGTGCAGAAGCTACACTACTTTGACAACCCGATAAAGTTGGATCCTATGCTGGCGAGTGCCCTTGACCTGTGTGTCCACGATCTGATTAGTGGATGCTTGTTCCATGCAGTCAGGGTTGAACTATGTTGGTGTCAATTGTTCTTCTATCTTCGAGGTGTCCAATAATGGTGGAAAATAAGGCCGAAGGAGATCGACATTGAATATTGGGTGCAAGCCAAGGAATGGGGGAAGGTTGAGCTCAAAAGCATTGTCACCCACAGCCTTGGTAATGGTGTAGGGTCCATAACGGAGTGGACGAAGCTTCTGATGAGGCCCTGTAAGGCATTCTTTCTGCAAGTGCAACCAAACTTTGTCTCCCACTTGAAACTGGTGTGACACCCAATGTTGATCATGGCATTGTTTGTACTTGGCATTGGACTTCTGTAAAATATCCTGAACCTGTTGGAGGATGTGCTGGATCCACTCAATGAACCGAATGGATTTGTCAACTCCAGTTGGAGCATGCGACAAGTTTGTCTGGGTGGCCGCAAGGGGTAGTGAAACATCCATGGGACCCAATGGTTGAAATAACAACCACACCTGAAAGGGGTTGTGGTCGATTGAGCTATGTATGACTCTATTGTAGATGTGTTGAACATAGGGAAGACTCTCATCCCAAGTGTGGGGGTGCTTGTAATTGTACATGCACAATATGTGCACGATCATCTGGTTGATGACCTCAGTTTGGCCATCCGTCTGGGGGTGGAAGGTAGTGGACTTGGTGAGCTTGGTTTCCAACAGTGACCAGAGGCTCAACCAGAATGTGTTGAGGAACCGACTATCCCGATCTGAGATAATGGTTTGTGGGATCCCAAAGTGTACCCACATTCATTCAAAGAAGAGCTTGGCAGTGGCCTTCGTTGTGATGCTCTTCTTGCAGGCGGGCAGAATCGCCATCTTGACCAAATGATCAACAACCACAAAAACACAGTCATTTCCCTGCTTTGTGGATGGAAGGGCCGACATGTAGTCCATCGAGATGGATTTCCAGGGCCTGTCAGGAGTAGGCAGAGCAGTGTACAGGCCTTGTTTCTTAATGGCCGATTTGGCAATAACGCAGGAAGTGCAAGACCATATATACTTGTTGACATCCTATCAAAGTTTCAGCAAGTAGAAATGTCGCTACAACACTGCCACTATCTTTTCCACTCCGAAGTGTCCTGCGACCCGACTGTAGTGGGATTCCCAACTTATCTTTGCTCGCTCGCTTGATGGAACGCATAGATGGCTCAAATGGCACAACAACTCGTCCTGAAGATGGAAATTGGTGACAGTTGTGTTTGCACCCAACATCTGGTAGGTGTTGGCGAAGTCAAGATCTGTCTCATAGAGGTGGGGCCACCCGGAGGTTTCGCGGCCACAAGAATCAAGCACTGTGGTGAGTGTCGCAACTAGAGGTCAACTGAGGAAATCGGCGACTCGATTGGTACTTCTTGTTTTACACTTGATGTTGAGGTGGAACTACTGCAAATATGTGGACCACTTCTGATGGCGGTCATTCTGCAATTTGCCTTGTGTCTACATGAACTGCAACGTCTTATGATCAGTTTGGATGACTGTCTCCTTCTCGAGAATGTAATGCCTCCACTAGCAACAGGCTTGCACAATGTAGTACATTTCTTTGTCAAAAGTAGAGTACTTACAGACCAAATTTGATAGTGTCTCACTATGATAGGCCATAGGGTGGCCATGTTGAGTGATGACTGCACCCACAACATAGTCTGAAGCATCTGTCTTGATCTCAAAGAGTTGTTGCAGGTTAGGTAATGAAAACATTGGGGCGGAGCACAAGCGTTGCTTCAGATCATAGAACGATTTATGTTGGGAAAGGCCCCACACAAATTTTGCCTTACCACCACCTCTGGTTATTTGGCTAAGGGCCCATGCAATATGGGAGAATCCCAACATGAACCTTCGATAGAAATTGGCAAGGCCTAAGAAGCTCCAAATCTCAGTGAGCATGGTTGAGGCTGGCCAGTGACAGATGACTTGGATCTTGGCTAGATCAACATACACACCATGCGCATCAACAATGTAGTCAAGGTACTAGACCCTGTCCATGTCGAAGGAGCATTTTTTCAAGTTGGCATATAGGTTGTGCTACCACAGAGTGTGCAGACCCTGATGAATATGTTGCAAGTGTTTTGTCCAAGTCTTGTTGTAGACGAGGATGTCATCCAGATACACCACCACAAAAGAATTAGTGAAAGGCTACAAGATATCATCCATCATTCTCATGAAAGTTGTTGGGGCATTTTTCAAACCAAAGGGCATGACCAACCATTAAAAAAGACCTTCTTTTGACCTGAAGGCAGTTTTCCATACATCTGTTGGTTCTATTGGGACCTGATGGTATCCCGACTTCATATCAATATTACTAGAGTAATTTTTCCCTTTGAGTTGATCAAGGAGATCTTCGATTCGAGGAATCGGGTATTGGTTCCTAACTGTGATTTTATTTAGGGTCCGGTAACCAATGCAGAGTCAACAAGTCCCGTCTTTCTTCTGCACCAACACGATTGGGCTTCTGCAGGGTGATGAGTTGGGTTAGATGTGCCCCTTGTGTAGCAGTTCTTGGATTTGACGCTTGATCACCTCATTTTCTAGCGGAGAGTAGCGATAGACTGACCCATTGGGTAGTGGTGCGTCGAGGGTCAGATCGATGGGATGCTTGACCTAACAGTGCAGAGGTACCCCAGTAGGTGATGAGAAGATGTATTTGTATTCTTCCACGATCTTGTCCATTTACTTCTACTGCGTGGAGAGGTCGACTGCGGATGCCATGGATGTGGCTGCAACCTTTCGCTCACTCTGAAAGTGAATCACGAAGAAGACAAACTTCCTGGTCTAAAAAATCACCTTCCTTCATTGCTCGACAGAGATCAAGGAAATAGCACTAGGTGGGACTTCCTCAGGTATCCTGTACAATTTCTTATTCAAAGTAATAATAACACTACGAGACCTAGACTCATATACAACATGGTGTTTCCATAAATAAGGTTGGCCCAAAAGAACATCACAAACTTCAATGGGATTAACATCACACAATACCTCATCTTTGAATGGCTTGATGCCATACGACAGGCAACACTGTTAGCTGACGCGAAGATTGCTTCCTTGACGAAGCAATCCGATGGTGTAGGGCTGCGGGTGCAGCATTGTCGGTAGGGCTAGCCACTTGATGACCTTTGCCGAGATGAGGTTCTTCTGGTTACTGCTATCAACGATGAATTGCAACGGAGTGCCTTTTACTCACATCTATGAATGAAAGAGGCCCTCGCCTTCCTCTGGCTCATCAAGTTCACCGGGTTGGATCTTGGTGGTAGCAACGGTGGCACTAGGTTCCGCGTCAATGATTTGTCTTCCCTTTTATGGTTCTAAATCAGATTCGGAACCCGCATCTGATTCAAAGGTTTTTACCTCAGCCACCAATGACTGCTTTGAGTGACAATCAGCAGTGTTATGCTAGGGGCTCTTATGGAAGTCACATCACTTCCCAGTATCTTTCTTCGTCTTCTCATTGTCCTTCTTTGCTTACGGCTTGGACTAGTTGTCCTGAGGTTTCCCATCTTTTCTCTGTCCTTTGTTCTGCGGTTTGGGGCTTCCCTTGTCCTGCTTCTGCCATGAGGGATTCCAAGACCCAAACTTCCGCAGCTTTTGTTTCAGCTTCTGCTCGATTTTGACGGCATATCAATAGGCCACACCCAAGGATGAGATGTCCAAAATTCTATTTCTGTCTAGATGTATCTACGCAGACCGTCGCGGTACTTGAGCACCAGATGTCGCTATGAATATTTGTACCCAGCTTGGTGCGCAAGGTATGGAAGACATTAGTAAACTCTGGCACTGTTTGGTCTCTTTCCTACCACAGTGTGGTCCATCTTGTATACAAGTCGTCATAACTTCCAACAGGGTAGTATTGTTCCTTAATAACACCCCTAAAGGAATCCCAAGTGGGTGCAACTACAAATAATGTGGATCCCTCTATTTCCTTTTGCTTACAGAAAGTCTCCCACCAATATTTGACATGGGGGACGACCTTGAGGAGCGTAAACGTAATCTTTTCTCTATCGAAAAAGTTGTGGACAGAAAAATACCCTTCTAGAAGGTTTAACCATTTATCTACGACATCTATTTGACCTTCAAATATAGGAATATCAAAGTTGATATGTACCTTGAAGGGGGTGGTGCTTCCCCTTGAGGTGGATGCATCGCTTGTCGACATTCGTCGAAGGATTTGTGCAAAGTTTTCCATCATCTCGTTCCTCTGTCACTCAAGGGCTTCCTCGAGCAATATTTTAAAAGGATATCATGTCCCATAGTGTTTCTTTTTGCCCGCCATGGACGGTTTCTTGGGCGTGCGAGAGCAGTTTTCCTCAAGAGAAACAAGCTCGAGACCCAACTCTCTATACCCTGACCGCGTCGGGGACATGCATTAAAATAAACGACAAGGAGAAGACTGCTCCGATACCACTGCTCCGGATTTATGAGCGGAACGAAATGACACCACAGATTTATAATGTCAACACAGAGACACAACAACCAATAAAAAAGATACAATAAACCTTGGTTTCTATTAAACAAGAAATATGCTGAAAACTGTAAAATGCAGGCTGAAAACAAGCTTGTTAGAATGGTGGCATCTTATCTCTGAGAAGAGATGTGACGGCTACACTCATTCGAAAGAAGATCAGTACAATGAGGCTATGAAAGCCTTTTTACAATAAACACGAATGCCAAAACCCTATACATTCAAAAACCTAACCCTAGGAGATAAAGCGCCAAAAGTCATGTGGGTTCCGTTGGAGTAAGTCAGTACATCAACTTCCCGGAATCATAACTTTTGCATACGATCTTTGTTTAGGGCACATGATAGCTGGTTGGAAAGGTATTGACGAGGAGCTTGATTTAGGAGGCTCAACCAAAGCCTTCAACTATTATTGAGGTGCATGATCATGAAAAAGCGTCATTTAGACCCTCAAAATGACCCCGAAAATTTAGGAATCGAAAACTTGCTAAAAAGTAAGTTGCCAAATAAATGTTTTGAGCCAGTTGGACAATGTGACTGGCCACTGAGATCCTCCTAGATCAATTTATGATGGGTTTTTTTTACAAATCATCTCTATATGCTAAATTAAGTCTGTAACAGGAAATTGACGGCCTAACCCAGACCTAAGTATAGCTGATTATTTCTAAGTAATTGCTGGAAGAGGAGCACGAGAGGATTGGTCGCTGCGATTTTAGTCGCTCCAAATGAGAACAATCGTCCGTTATTTTCTACAAAGGATATTACCAAGTTTTATTTGGAAAATTGCCCTCATATTTTCTAACCAACAACGTTCATAAAAGAATTTGGTTTTCTTCTATTTTTCTCGTTAACAACATCAGTAATCAATCTTTATGTTTCTTCTCTTTCTTTCTGCTACAAGCTACATCAAGAATGAATCAATAGAAAATGAATTAGAATTATTATAAAGGCTAAGAATGAATCAATAGAAAATGAATTAGAATTATTATAGAGGCTTCTTGCGATCGACATTTAGGATTCTGAATGGCCCTAAATTTCTGGGGATTATCTACACAAAAACTTGAAAAAGAATTTGGGAGATACACTATTACACAAGACCCTAACGAACGTCTACATTCTACATCAAATAGAGCAGCCTGCAATCTTCTCCACCTTTTAAGGTAATGTTTCTAGTTGGATGTTGGAAACAATATTGTTGTTTGGGGAAAAAGAAGCAGCTAAATGTTACTTACCTTGTTTGTCCAGTATGTTGTGATCATGAAAGGACTCGTATGACAGGTAGATTCATTACCTCCTAGCTCGAGGTGGAACCCTCTATCATACCGATTGATTGCCGCATACTTCGACAGTCTCGACCGGGGTTAGAAACTATATCCAACTGCCTACTCCTTCACGGTTGCAAGAGGCGACATCTTATGCCAGACACGCACCTTCATGGTAAATCATTTATATATTTATAGTTTGAAGGGTAATTCATGAAAACAGATCTGCGGAAGATAGAAAAAACGGATTGCATAACAGATAAAACAGAAAACAATTTCACAAAACCGCAGAACAGAATAGCAATAACAGAAAACGAATTTTCCAGGACAGAACGCACAGAACACACGCGCTCAGATCTCATTATCGAATTGGTATTTAAAAGGAATTACATGCAAAAGGAAAGCTTCGTAAACAACGAAACGTCTCACTTAACTCAGCGATAAAAACAAGGAAGCAAACAACTAACAGTTAACTAAATCAATCATGCAGAAAATCGCGGAGCTAATCGCGGAGCAAATCGCGAGCTCAACTTATTCGTCTAACACACCCCCTTAAGTTGGAGCGTGACAATCATCTAACCTAACAACACTCAGCTTAAATCTAAGTGATACAAATGTTTCTGTGCCCAAAGGCTTTGTGAAGATATCAGCTTGCTGATCTGCTGATTTACAAAATTTTACAGTGATTACATCTTCATTTACCAATTCTCGAATAAAATGATAACGGATATCAATGTGCTTG
>ML784625.1:129319-147266 GCA_009831015.1 Picea engelmannii | reverse complement strand
AATCTCTAAGCATTCATGGCAGCTTAGAAAAACTTTCATCTTGGCTACCCAAGTGCTATGATTCGACCCGTTCAAGACAGGTGCTTGCATGAGAGCCTGGTTGCTCATGCTGGCCATTTTCTGCGCAAAAAATTATATACCGGTAGCAAAAAAAAATTGCACAGAAAAAAAAGAGATCTTACAGAGCTTGCTGAAAGACGTTTTGCAATTCGACAAGCTAGACAGAGGCTGGATCTGCAGCCTGCTCTGATACCATGAAAACAGATCTGCGGAAGATAGAAAAAACGGATTGCATAACAGATAAAACAGAAAACAATTTCACAAAACCGCAGAACAGAATAGCAATAACAGAAAACGAATTTGCCAGGACAGAACGCACAGAACACACGCGCTCAGATCTCATTATCGAATTGGTATTTAAAAGGAATTACATGCAAAAGGAAAGCTTCGTAAACAACGAAGCGTCTCACTTAACTCAACGATAAAAACAAGGAAGCAAACAACTAACAGTTAACTAAATCAATCATGCAGAAAATCGCGGAGCTAATCGCGGAGCAAATCGCGAGCTCAACACTACTATCTTTTTTCTTGAATGTTCATGCCTTGTCTGTTTCTGTTACAACGACGGAGCATTTGTTTTTGTAATTGTAGGGAAGAAGAGGGGAAGATCGGGACAAGCATGGCCTCTAACGTCTTATCATAAGACCTAGATTATTCAATAATATAACTCTTTCCACATTCTTCATCACATTAGATTCCCTCAACTGCTCGGGATTCTCTTATTTGCATTGACAGCATGATGGCATCCATGCTCCAAGATCTTCTATATAATGGTGCATTCAGCTTCCCCGTAAGCCTGAGCAGATCAATATGTATTCAGAGTTTTAATATATATATATATGCTTTCACATCATATTGTCCACATATGTGGCTGCAATATTCTTTGGCTTTGCTAGATACGAGATTGATCTTTACAAGTAGCAGTTCCTAGGGGTTTTTGAGAAGAATGATCCTCTACAAAGTGGTTATGGCTATACTGATCCTGGGATTATCTTTCCTACCATGCAATATGCTTAACAGAACGATAGAACGACAAAAAAGATTGAGCAGTGCCCACCTCCGCATTCATGTGTGACGTTGAGGGAAGCTGGCCACTTGCTATGGCTCGGCCGGAGCGCTCAAGAGGCATGCCAAGGCAAGTCGTGTGCCCTGGATATCCATAGCCCAGTGCTCAACGTGAAACGTGTCATTGAACAGTTTTAACCTGAGATAAACATCACTTCAAAACAATAATATTTTAATATGAAATTAGAGAAGGGAAAGGTATTCGATGGCGGTGCATATTTTAAGGTCAAACTAGTGGGTCTATATATCCATATTTATTTATTTTTCTGTCGGCTTCTTTGAATTGCCTAAGTTTCTTGGACCATCCTCCTCAATTGGAGACCTGTTCAAGTTAATAAATTTATAGACTCGGTGGTAGTAGATTTCTATTCCAGCCAGCGAGCTACTGTTTTAGATTTACGCTATTCCTATGGTGCTATAAAACGTAACTATAAGACATGTTCTTCAGTAAATTTATGAATAAAATCGGTTATGGTCTTCAAGAAGATGCATCGTAGAAAAAAGCTCCTACCATGGTGGAAGAATTTCAAAATGAGCCTACCATGTATGACTTTGCGAATCTCATGCAACAACATGTTTAGTCAATTTGCTTCTAGTACAGGATGTTATCATGAGAGACATATATCTAAAGTTGGTATAAGGTAGCAAATAGATAGAAAGGCAATATATAACATCAATAAATAAGGAAATGTCAACCTGTTGAGTGAGCCAAGCCGAATCGAATGAACATTTTTCCCTTCAACATATCACGCAACAAAGACTGTGCATCACTAACTCCCCCAGTGTAGCGGCCATTAAACAGTAAAAGAAACAAGAGATTTGTTGTATGAGTAGAGTACATGTAATTTCTCAATAAAGAAATCAATAATTCTCCACGTTGCTGCAACGAATAAATCAATAACCAGCTTTTGCTTTGGCACAGTTACATAATGTCGACCACCTTTTGCTTTGGCCCAGTTACGTAATGTCGACCAGTCATTGTACCAAATTCCGAGCAATAACCGCTCAAATAAATGTAATCAGAGAATATTAGTTCTAGCTTTAACACATTGCGGTTGCAAAGATATTGGTGAACCGAATTAGCTTTCCTGCACCCACCCTCCCTATCATTATCAGATAATGACACCGAGGATACGAATTATGCCACTGTATATATATATATATAGCAATCTTAATTGTAAAACCATTTACAAAAATAATCGGCCATTATATGGTGTTTATAATTTATCCAGAATCCAGATACATAACTCTAATATTATTCTTAGTATTAATAAAGTTTTCTAACTATTATTGAAAAGGTACACAAGGAACATCCATAAGTGAGGTCTCATATATCGGTGTTAAGCTTTAATTTCACTTTGTGAAACATGGAAACTTCTCGTTGAGTGACTTGAATGTACAGAATAAACATTTTAAACTTGCTCAGTTGAATAGTTAGAGGTGACATCCATAGAGCAATGCCCTATGCAATAAACATGTTGATGGTGCAATTTAAGCAAACCTGATCGGATTTCACTTTTCCTTTTCGAACCAAATACATTCAATATTTTCAATCCATATGTTACATGTATGAATAAATAAGTGAGAAAACCATTAAACCATTATATATCATCATGGTATTATGGGTAGTAATAGAAGCCACAACGTTGGCCATCTCCTACTCCATATTCATATTTCTACTAATTGTTTAGGTGAAATATGTATTTAATACTTTCCAAACATCCGCGTTGAGTGGTTACTGAAGCTGTCAAAACTAAATGTTACATCCGTGTATTAAAAAGTAGTAGTTGAAGGCATAGGTCTAACGGTCCATAAAGAAGCAAATCAACATTATAATGCATTTCGTTCGCCACAATTTGTTCGACAGTTAATACAGAGGGGTCCGAAAAGTTTACCATGGTTTGGGCGCATTCAAAGTGTTCGACAGTTAATACAGAGGGGTCCCAAAAGATTACCATGGTTTGGGCGCATTCAAAGTGTCAACTAGTTAACAACTGGTAGAAAGGTTTTTGGAAGAATAACAGGTGGCAGAATGGAATTAATAGCATTAACAAGTTTCCTCTTTTTAAGAGAAATATGATAACAAATTAGGGAGGTGTGGAGCCCTTTCAAGCATCTTATCTTCACTCTATTTTTAGCAAAACAGTTCCAGACTTGAAGAATGAAATTTAGCATTCAATTAAAGATAAAAGTAGAACTGAAGACTTCTTGAAGGGGATGAGTAGGTTGGGAATTTTTGGCAACAAGGATTATGTCCTTTGTATGGAAGCACATGGGATTATTGTAATTTTTTTTGAAGATCAAGAATTAATTCATGGATTGATGGCTCATCTCTAGCAGAGCCTTGTTTCTCTATATTTTATTGTGTTAAGCTTCTTTAAATTTTCATCTCTGTTTTTCTAAGCTATATTGCAATTTGCAGATTTGACTTTTATATCATGCGAGTTAATAAATTACAGTCGTGGTACTTCTGTTATTTATGTTCGTATATTTTATTGTGTTAAGCTTCTTTAAATTTTCATCTCTGTTTTTCTAAGCTATATTGCAATTTGCAGATTTGACTTTTATATCATGCGAGTTAATAAATTACAGTCGTGGTACTTCTGTTATTTATGTTCTTTGAGTTTGTATGAAGTATTCATGTGAAACAGAGAATTCAGATTAAAGACTTTTGAGTTAAGTTAACACTTTTTCTAAGCTTGAACATTTTGTCACATATTCTGCAGATTACATGTATAGGAGTGAATGTTACTGGATTCATTGCTTAATGCTGGGTTATTTCCACTTATTTTTTTGGGTTCATTATTTTTTTCCTAGCAAACTATCCTCCTTCATCTTAGATTAGCAGTGACTTCCTCACTCACTGCTAAGCCTAAGATCTTATGTCCTTCTCATTTCTTTCACTTATCATTACCAACTTTTGTGCTCTGTTGGATGAGACTCCATGCCCAATGGAGTAGGCTTTTGATCACAGAAATTTACAGCCTTTATTCCAATTAGCTACCATTTAATCCTTAAACCCTATCTACCCTGTTTTATATTGCTTGTCATTTCAAATCTGGTATCATGAGCTTAATGTTGAAGATTTGCAGCTTAGTGATAGTCAGTAGCAAATTGTCTTAAATCTGATGAGGGAGCCCCCTCTGGTCCAAGAGCCAGCTTGTGGCCTAAAGTAGGTTTTCAATATGTCGAGGAATTGTTCCTAAGTAGCCAAGAATAATCTCAAGTTACAACATCATTTTGGTGTTGTTGTTGGGTACTAAGGTTCACGATATTTTCCCCAGGGTTTCATGATGATAATATCTAGTTATTGAAGGTGAACAAGGGTCAAACATCAGGATTTTCGGTTATTCACCTGGTGACTCCACTGTGACTTCACTGCATTCAAATGACAAGTTCATTTGCTGTTAAGATAGCTGCAAGGTATGCTCCATTTGATTTTTCAAATATACATGGTTTTCCTAATCCTATGCCTAAAACAAAAGACTCAAAAGATTGTCTTACAAGATTCAGAGAAGATGATGATGATTGTCCTACATAGCACTTGATAGATTTTCATGAATGCATGCATCTATTGGGTAATTTCCATGAAGATGTTCTCATGAAAACGTTTATGATCTCTTTGGATAGAGATGTTCAACAATGGTATAAATCTTTACATGTTGCTTGTATTGCTTCACTGAAGGATTTTCATACAATGTTTCATTCTCGTTGCAAAAGGTTTTATCCAGTTGAATTTCTTTTTGAACATTGCTGCAATGAAGGATCAAAAGAATAGGTACCTCGAGAGAATCATGTTGATAAAGGATTTACTAATGAAGAATGTGATCAAGAGCTGGAAGAGAAAATTTATCATAGCAGTTAGAGTGAAGGAGATATTTCAGTTAACTTATATAAAAAGGTATCTTTGAATAGTGTTTATGAAAATGCCCATGAAATATTTCAAGAAGGTATAGTACTTCTTTCTCCTATAGAGGAGCAAAATCAAGATATTGTTGAGCACAATGTTGTCTCTTTTTATGAGAATGATCATGAGTTCTGAATACCTTTTGAAGATTTAAGAAATTTGGTTGGTATTGGTAAGTTTAGCAATCAGAGCCATTTTTCTATTAAGCAAATTGTTGCCTTCAATATTTATGAAGATCAGGCTGTTCATGAGGGTAAAATTCAAAATCTTGATGAAGAGACAACAAAAATGAAGGGAATTATCTATGTTAATAAACATAAATATGTTTATCAAGTGGAAAAAGGTTGTGTTGATTAGGATTATCTAAATCTATTTCAAGATGTGCAAATTTTGTCATTATCATCTACAAAAATTTCAAACAACAATAAACCTTTATATGACAGCTATAAAACATATTTACTGAAGATCAGGAGAACATCTTTTACAGTGATGAAGATCACATAGCAAGTTGTTTGCAAGTTTCTCGCAGTTTCAATCTTTCATTGTTCATATAATGCGAGTATGGATCAAATTTTCGTGTTGGATCGAAATTAGCCATACCATTGTTTCTTTTAATAATCAAAAGTGAAAGAAGGGTTCTTTTGAAGAGTTAGTTGCTTCTATGGTTTCACTGGAAGTATCAATTCACATGATCAAGCTGGTTGGATTGATAAGGTAGAAGATCTTGTATATAAATAAGCTTTGCAGATGAGCATCTATTTTAGTATTTCAGTTTAGTTTACAGTAGAACGATTGTTTCCAATTTGTGGTTTGTTTCAGTTATGAATAAGTAGGGTCAGAACATAGTTACAGGACTCTGTTCTTGAGTTTCAGACATTTAAAAGTTTTAGAAATTGACAAGGATTCATGGAATCAAAGGGTTACTGAGATGGATAAAGATAGGTTTTTACGAAATGACAAAAGACACATAGTCTACAATTCTTTAGTGCCTAGCAGGGAGACACAATCCCCAAAAAAACCTAATGTTATAGCGTAATTTTTTTTTTGGCTTTTCCTTAAAATTTGGTTCATTTTACCATGCTTCAAAATCCTTTTAAGTCTAGTTTGACCATCTTTGGTAAAATATGTTGGTTTTTATCCATGCCCATTATTCATGCTACTTTGTAAGCCAAATGTAGAACCATTTACCAATTCAAAATCCAATTGTGACTCTCGTGGGTATAAAGTTCGTGTAAAAGTATGGAATTTTCCTTTATTTGATTTAATATCAAATTCTCCTTATTTATCCTACGTCAAGATACCTCCATTCATTTTAATGGTAACGTGGACTTATTTGAAAGATTATAAATACGTCCCCTTCATTCCATTAACTTATCAATGTATATATTCACATGCGTTGAGTGGTTAATGAAGCCGTCAAAACCAAATGTTACGGATATCCTTGTATTAAAAAGTAGTACTAGAAAGAAGAGCTCTAACGGTCCATAAAGAAGCAAATCAAAGATTGTAATGCATTTCGACCCCCATAATTTGCTCGACAGTTAATGCAGAGGGGATCCGAAATAGATTACCATGGTTTGGGCGCATTCAAAGTGGCAACTAGTTAACAGCTGGTAGAAAGGTTTTTGGAAGAATAACCAGTGGCATAATGGAATTAATAGCACTATCAAGTTTCCTCTTTTTAAGAGAAATATGACAACAAACTAGGGATGTGTCAAGTCCTTTCGAGCATCTTATCTTCACTTTATTTTTAGCAAAACAATTTCAAACTTGAAGGCTGAAATTAAGCATTCAATTAAAGATAAAAGGTAGAACTCAAGACTTTTTGAAGGGGGTGAGTAGGCTACGAATTTCTTTTGAAATTAAGCATTCAATTAAAGATAAAGGCAGAATTCAAGACTTCATGAGGGGGTGAGTAGGCTACGAATTTTTGGAAGCAAGGACTATGTCGTTTGTATTGAAGTCCGTAGGGCTATTGTAATTTTTACGACTTATTGAAGGAGGTGAGTAGGTTAAGAATTTATGGAAGCAGGATTATGTCGTTTGTATTGAAGTTTGTAGGTTCATTGTAAATTTTTTTGAAGATGAAGGATTATTGTAATTTTGTTGAAGATCAAGGATTAATTTATGGATTCATGGCTCATCTCTAGCAAAGCTTTGTGTTTCTATCTTTTTCTGTGTTAAGATTCTTTAAATTTCCATCTATCTTCTTCTATGATATATTGCAATTTGCAGATTTGACTTTTATATCTTGTGAATTAATAAATTGTAGTCATGGTACTTCTATTATTTATGTTCTCTGAGTTTGTATGAAGTATTCATGTGAAATAGAGATATCTTCTTCTATGATATATTGCAATTTGCAGATTTGACTTTTATATCTTGTGAGTTAATAAATTGTAGTCATGGTACTTCTATTATTTATGTTCTCTGAGTTTGTATGAAGTATTCATGTGAAATAGAGAATTCAGATTAAGGACTTTTGAGTTAATTAAACACTTTTTCTAAAGCTTCAACATTTTCTCAGATATTCTGCAGATTACATGTATAGGTGTGAATGTTACTGGATTCTTTGTTTAATGCTCAATTATTTTCACTTCTTATTCTGTTGGATTCATTATCTTTTTCCCAGCAAACTATCTTTCTTCATATTAGGTTAACAATGAATTCCTCACTCACTACTAAGCATGGATTCTTATGTCCTCCTGCTTTCTTCCACTTATCATTACCATCTTTTGTGCTCTGTTGGATGAGATTCTGTGCCCAATGGATAAGGCTTTTGATCGCAGAAATTTACAACCTTTATTCAAGTCAGCTACCATTTTATCCTTAAATCATGTTTACCCTGTTTTATATTGCTTATCATTTAAAATCTGGTATCCTGAGCTTAATGTTTAAGATCTGCTGGTTAGTGACAATGGGTAGCAAATTGCCTTAAATCTGACGAGGGATCCCCCTCTGGTCCAAGAGCCAGCTTGTGGCCTAAAGTAGGTTTTCAATATGTCTTGGCATTGTTCCTAAGTAGCCAGGAATAATCTCAAGTTAAAACAACCTTTATTGACCCCGGGATGAAGGGCATGTCTCAAACTCAAATGAGATCCTAAGAATTGCAACCACAAGTATGTGTAGGTATTGTTGATCTCAATCTCCTCCCATATAAAGAAGAAATGAATTCTGAAAAGATATTATTTGTCCCATTGAAGATCATAACCTTGGTTTTACCCAGGTTAATTGTCAGCTATCGAAGATCACATAAAAGGGATCAGGAATCCAATTGTTTCTGCATCCCATCTGAAGATGAGGCCAATAGGATTACGTCATTAGAAAAAAATAAGATAGATATCAAAACCTAGTGGAGGCAACCATCGTTGTCTTGAATGTGCTCATGAAGGAAGGACTCCAACTCATCAATATTGATCCCAAACAAGGTGGGGGATATGGAGCATCCTTATTTAACCCCAATGGTACACCTGATAAAATCTAGTGCCCTTTGAGTTGTGAAAAGATGACCAAGGACCAAATCGTATAGGTACATGATGGCAGTTAGTAGGGTCTTGAAGATGCCAATGTATTTGAGCCTCTAGGATAGGGCCTCTCAAGGGATATAATCAAAAGTTTTCCAAAAATCTACAAATCCACAATATACTTCCAAAGAGTGATGTTGTACCTCCTCAATGATGGCTTGTAGTGTAAAAATGTGGTCAATTGTTTAGCTGGTCGGAGACCTACATGCCCTTTAGCTCTAAGGTGTCTCCACTCAATCTCTCTAGAGAGTTTCATATGGAGGAACATAACATAGATCTTCGAGAACATGTGACCCACCATGATCATTCTATAGTTATTGGGATCCATACTAGACCCCGACTTCTGTATCGGGTGAATAATTTGTGATGTGACCAAGATGGTAGGAAACCTGTATGAACTACATGATTGAAGAGATCAACCGAGTGATTATCCAGAGCATGAAGATCATGGTTAAAGAACTTTGCCTGGAAACCCTAATTTCCTTTCTGATGTCACGGTATGAGAATAAGTAGCATGAATTGGTGGGAGAGTTAGCCTGAATCTAGGGTCACCTACATAAGTCATAAAGAATGGACGTATGAGAGAACATGGATTTGGGATCAAGACCAGGTGGGAGATGGGACTGGTAGCAAAAGATGGTGCACCTGATTTTTTGGGGGGAATGGATGAGGGAAGTACAGAAGTCTCGTCTCCTCTAAGAAATTAAGAGGTGTTTCTTGCAACGAAGGAGGAGGCGATAGGAAGCCTTAAGATTGGGATAGAAGAGGTGAGCATGAGTGAGCGACAATGAAGCTAATGATAGAGAGCCTTACATTCCTCGTCATACCACTAATTCATGGGGTGGGAGTTGGGCATTAGGGAGGGGGACATGATCCGCTGGAGTGTGGGTACGATTTAAGGGCTTCTTCCCAAATGGTGGATGAGAAGTAGGTGTACTTGGTAGAGGAAAAATCAAGTAAAGAGAATTGGGAGTCAGAGGGGAGCATCTAATTGAGGTGGGAAGTGAATGTGTCAGGGTCCCCTTCATTAAAGAGGATAGTAGTACAAGGTGAGCCTCGTGGGGGAGGGATTCGAGGGGGGGGGAGTTGTCAACTCGAACAAATGAGAAAAGAGTATTTGGTAATCTTCCTAAGTGCCACTAGGGTTGCACTTTGTTGAAGGACTTTGTAACATTTGAAGTGCAAGTTCAAATGATAACACCTTCCAAGTATCTTCTTTCTCCACCGAAACTTGGAAAAATATTGACTTTAGGTTGGCATGGAGAAACATTTCACTCCAGAAAGATGGCCAACCAAATATTTGATTTTAGGAATCAAGTATCTATTCTTAATGGTGATCAGATTTAGGGCACAATAGTTTCAATGTTTCCAACATGTCAAACAAAGTGGGGAGCAATCCTTTCCAAAAAAATCATGGGAGCAAAGCATTCCTAGGATTGTTCCATATACATATGAATATATAATTTTATATATTATAATGCATATAAATTTAAATAAAAGATGCAAAATGTCAAATAAGTTGTAGAGACATAAATTTGAGTGCTACTAGAAAGTAAATACTACATTATTAATAAGTTATAAATAATTCATAATAAATTAGAACAACGATAATTTAATACAAGTCTCAAGACTTTGTAACCAATATTTAACCATTCAAAAATTACACAATTAAATCCCAGATAGCATGAGGTAAAACAGGAAAGGTAAAATAGAAAATGAATTTGAACCAAATAATACCCATCTAGTAGTTACATAGTTATAAAGTTATCAACCAAATAACAAGAAGTAGTAATTACATAGTTATAAAGTTATAAACCAAAAGTAGAGTATGCAATAAATAAGACAACATGAGCAAATAGTTATATCATGTATAGAATAATGTTAAAAAAAAGAGTATAAAGTTATAAACCAAATAACAAGAAGTAGAGTATGCAATAAATAGGACAACATGAGCAAATAGTTATATCATGTATAGAATAATGTTAAAAAAAGAGAGTATAGTATGCAATAAATAGGACAACATGAGCAAAGAGTTATATCATGTATAGAATAATGTTTAAAAAAATAAGCTCCTTGTGCTTAATTTACATTAATTTACAAAATAGACATTAGAAATTCAAACATTTAACTGCGCTAAAGAAATAAAAAACAAGAAACGATTCTACTATTTATTGTCGACATGCATAGAATAATGTTTACAAAATAGCCCCTATGCCTAATTTCAAAATAGGAATTAGGAACTAATACACCAAACTAAGATAAAGTCTCTTACAAGTAAATAAATTTTAAAAGAGAAACCATTCTATTGTTAATTATTATTCATTAAGCAATTTTCAAAATTCTAATCAAAGATCTGTAAAATGAGTCGATGACGCATGGAATAAGAAAGGAAGAAGGATGAGGACCTTTATAATCTTTAAACCCTCATCCATATTGTGTGGGGCCTATTGGGCCCTTTTCTAAGGCCCTAATTTAAAATAAAATAATTAGGTGTATTTCATCTGAATGGAGAGTATTCTTAAGAAGGCTTTTGGAGAGAAAGTGGGAGGAAGAGAACTCCCATGAAACAATGGTTTATACAAATCTTGTTGGTGGTCAGAGAGGGAGCGAAAAGCACAATTTTCAAAAAGATTCCAGGAGCGAAGTGTTTCAGGAGTATTTTTAAATAATACATATTTTAATATATTTTGATGTATATATATAAAAAAAATGTAAAATGTTGAATCAATACAAAAAAACATCAAAACATATATTTAAGATCATTTAAATATTGGATTAGTAATGATCATTAAAGCATCAACTATTTAGTACACATAACGTCAATCATATAAAAAACTTTATCAACAAATTGTGACAAACAACATCAACCACAAAATGAAATAGATTCTAGAGTATCATATTCATTACCAAAGAGTTGTAAGATTCAGTGAATAGCTCAAACTTCAATGGTAAATTGTCATATAATATTCATTGTTTTAAAAATAAGACATAATAAAGACAAAGTACTAAGTTCTAGAGACTACTTCTAAACGGGAAAAAGGAAAAGAGATCTAGTATACAATACTATGGACTAAGCTTTCCTCTTGCCATGAGAAACTTCTAGTTTATTTTCCCGTGATCTATGAGGAAGAGGAGTAGGAATAGGTGGAAGTGTTCATGGAACATGACCAACAGTTGCATGCCCCCCACGTAATACTAGATGTTGTGAAAGATTCCACAAAAACTTGCTATTGGATGGGGGTGGCATGTCCGCTCCATGAATATGATCACCACCATGATCAACCAAAAGTTCAGCTTCCAGGTGCTCTAAAACCATGGCTCTATCCTCCACATTAGTCTCATCTAGATTTTTTTTCCAAGTCACATCTCTTTTATAATTATCATTCTCCATTGCATCACAATAATTGGACAACAACCTCAAGTTGTAATGCAACATAAACCAAGCTTTCTACCCGATCTACATTCAAGTTGTTTATTTTTACGCAGTGGATGAAGCAATAGGTGCTCCAACACCTCTCTGCAAAAGAATTGTTAATCGCTTGAGAAAGCACCCTCACTGCTGATTTATGCAGATATGTGGCAGAGGAGCCATTCATGTTCCACCATTCAATAGAACTTAACCTATCTCTATTTTTGGTTGCGTGCAAGTTACCAAAGACTCCATGCTCATTGATGTACCTCCTCAATTCACTCTGTACTTGAGCACACTCATCTTCCTCAAGTACCAACTTGTCTAATACAAACCTATACCCATTTTTCACCTTTGGATCTGTGTGTGGTTTTCTCCTAACCCCATCCCCAAGTGATAGTTGGACTAACCAAGATGGAGAATAATATTTTGGTGTAAGAATATATGCTACGGCATGGAGTGGAAAATTTAGATTATTCCACCTTTTGACCACATGTTTATGGATATGATCATACAAGATCAAATCCCTCAGCTCAACAATGTCTTTGATTTTGCCTAACATGATATCCATCTACTCATACACCTACGCAATCACCAGCTTATATGTATCTGCAAACCAAATCATATTGCAAATTGGTTTGGTGAAAAGCAGACTATACCTGACATTTTTCCAAAACTAACCATCAAGCATTGTGTCCTCCACCTCCTAAAATTCATGTATGTTAGATACGGTTGTAGCCCTATCTTTCAAATCCTTCCATGAATCACTTGAAACCATACTAGCCAATCCCTCTCTTACCTTCAAAGGGAACCAAAGTGAGATAATAGCTAGCAAATATAGTCTTTGCAATCTTTAGTAACTCCAACTTAGAGTGATTGTAGAAAATGAAGTGGGCCATGGTATGATTGGTAATAAATTTTATCATCTTCTTTCATCTCTTGCACAAAGCACTAATCCATCTATAATCAAGGTCCTTCATTTTAATAATCTCATGCATCGAAAGGTTCATTGTGTTAACCAAACACCCTGACCAAAACATATTAGAGTACCTATCCTCAATGATTGCTCCTGTTACCTTATAATTAGCAGCATTATCAGTGATGACTTGATTGACATTGTAGGGTCCAATATATTGAATGTTTTGAATCAAGGCTTCTGCAAATATTGATACCGGACTTATAGCGATCTGAGTAGTCATAGGATGAAAGGAAGACTGCACCACTAGCAGACACTCCAATAATATTTATCAATGGCATGCCTTTACCATTTGTCCAACCATCAGATACAATTGATACCAGTTAAAACCTAGAGTTTCACCTTTCAAAATCTTGAGGATTAGCAGCCAACATGCATTATTTTGTTGGCATTCTAATATTCTCCCAGAGTTTAACACTTGTGTTGAGTTAGAGGTTGGTTTTCATAAGAGACAGGTACATGATTGGTACGTGGTTGTTTTTGCTTCAGAGTTAGAGTTAGCTTGTTTTCCCTTGCATTTGAGAGAGATGTCTACATACATCAAGTGTCCCTACTTTTTAGAAGACACAGTTTGAGAGGTTTACTTAACAGTTTGGAGCAGTTTTGAGCACACAGGGTTGGTCCTTGCATGATTCTAGGCCCAATGACACTTTTCCGGGTGACATGCAAGAACTTTCTATTTATAGCAGGTTCAACTCCATGCCCCAGATTTAAATTCTTAGCACACAGAATGGATCATTGAGATACTCTGAGTCTTTTGGACTTTTTCCGAGATGATTTGTCATAGATTTCTATTTTAGCAGGTTGAGCACCAGGAATCGCATGTCAATTCTGATAGTGGATTCAAAATCCTTCTGGAAAATCGAATCCAATGAGCATGATATCATTGACATGGGAGGAGGTTCCATTTTTACTACTGTCTATTTTTAGACAGTTGACATGTGGCAATGTTCTCCTAGTCATCCTTAGCATTTTTCGTTACTTTCCTAAAATTTAGGAGTCGGACCTTATTTTTAACAGTTTCTATAAATAGAAGGGATGAAGGTCTCCATAAGTGACAAGTGGCACGCACAATATACATGTGGTAGAGTTTCAATGTGATGTGGCATCTACATGGCATCAAGCAAAGGGACCCATTTTCCAAGGAAAAGGAAATAAAGTCAACGAAGAATTAGATAAAGTGAAAATGAGGCCCATAGGATGAGATGGCACTTCTAGGGAGATGATTTACCTAATTAAGGCTAACTTTTCTCACTAACTTTTCCTCACTTGACATATCTTCATTTTCCATGCATTAATTTCCCGAAATTCTCCTTAAATTGCTTTTAAACTGATCCGGGTGGATATTGGTGGCCACCCCACCTATTCCACTTGGACCCCCACCATTGTTTCTTTCAGTTTTTTCACTTTCCTTAATTGTAGCACAATTCACTGTTTTTGGCAGTTTTTCAGGTCTTGAACTTCCAGAGCCGTTTTGAGGCCCTAAACGACGTTTTTTGGGCATCAAACCTTCAACAAATATGAGTTTGTTTCAGACCTTCATATTCGTTGTCAGTGGTTGTAGTCCTTGGATAGATCTTTCTAACGATGCATCATGTGCGTCAAACAGAGATTGTATGCCAAAGTTACGACCCTGGGAAATTGATGTACCAATTTACCCCGACGGGGCCCATATTCGGGCGTTTCATGTCCTAGGGTTAGGTTTTAGGATGTTTAGGGTTTTCCATTGTTTCTCAATAATATATAGGCCTTCGAGCCTCATTGTAACACAGAGTTCAGAGGCCTGTAGCCGCCACATCTCTTCTCAGAGATAAGCTACCAACACCCTAGCTAGTTTATTGCCATTTTGTCTGTAAACAAACTCCAGTTCTTTGATATTAACGAAATGAAGTGTTATTTCCGCTGCATCTTTGTATTTATGGTTATTTATGTATTCTGTTGCGTTCCCGCATAAATACGGATCAGTGGTATGAGAGCGGTCTGCTCTTTCTCGATCCTTCTTTGCATGCCCCCAACGAGGTCGGGGTATAAGGAGTTAGGGCTCGATCTGGTTGAACTTGAGGTTGTTGTCGCATTACTGTGATGCAGACAGGAATGCTTTTTGTAAAAGAGATATGACTTGGGATAACAATCCATAGGAGACTAATTTATAGGATGGAAGCATTGTTTTAGAGCGCCTGCAAGAGGAAATTTTGAGTGATCATGATGGCGATCATATTCCTGGAGGAGACATGCCACCCCCATCCACTACAAGGGTTCCAGATTCATCAGTTTTACCTTTATCTACACAACATCCATTGTCATGTGGGGGCCATTCACCTGTTGGTCGTGTTCCACGATCACTTCCACCTGTTCCTCGTGGCAAGAGGAAAACTTAGAGCATAGTACTTAGTACTTGCTAGATCTCTTTTTTTGTTTCATGTTTAGAAGTAGTTTCTAAAACTTAGTACTTTGTCTTGAGTCTTGAGTCTTGACTCTTTATTATGGCTTATTCTATAAACAATGAACTTATGAACTTAAGAACTTAAGAACATCATATGACAATTTACCTTTGAAGTTAATGATTGATGTTATGATGCTTTAATGATTGATGTTATGATGCTTTTATGATTGATGTTATAACTTATGATGCTTTAATGTTGAGTGACGAGTCCCACATGTTTATGATTGATGTTATATGTGTAGTATGTAGTATGTACTAAATGGTTGATGCTTTAATGATCATCGATTCATCACTAATCAATTAGTTAAATGATCTTATATCTATGTTTTCATGTTTTTTGCAATTGATTCAACATTCTGCATGTTTTATATATATATATATATATATATATATATATATATATATGCATCAAAATATATATTTTTTATGTATTATATAAAAAATGCTCCCACTCCCGGAGATTTTTGAAAATCTACGCTTCTCGCTCCCGCTCCCCGCTCCCAACAGACTTAGGTTGAACCTTTGCAAGATCAGTCTCACAAACCCCGACAGGTGCCCATAGGGGATGAAAAGAAAGACGAGGGAGCAGGAGATCCTATCAAAATATTGCTCGAGGAGGCCCTTGAAAAACAAAGGAACGCGATGATGGATAACTTCGCCCAGATCCTTCAACGACTGCCCACTGGAGGCGCATCTGCATCCAGAAGCCACTCTCGAGGCGCAACCCCTTTTAAGGTACAAGTAAACTTTGACATTCCCATATTTGATGGCCAAATAGATGTAGACGTCGTAGATAGATGGTTGAATCTATTAGAAGGATATTTCTCGGTTCATGACTTTTCCGACCGGGAATTGTTTTTTCATTGCTCAAAGCCGCCCCCCATGTCAAGGACTGGTGGGAAACCTACTGTGAGAGAAAGGACGAGAAGGAACCCTCTCTATTTTCAGTCGTACCCACTTTGAATTATTTCCAAGATGCCATCAAGGAACAATATTATCCCGTGGGGAGCTATGAGGACAAGTACATACAATGGACTACGCTGCGGCAAAAAAGGGATCAAGATGTGCATGAGCTGACAAATCTGTTCCATACCCTGCGCACAAAGTTGGGTATCAAAGATTCGAAGAAACATTTGGTGGTGAAGTACTGCAGTTGTCTACACAGATACATTCAGGAGGAAATGGACTTCCTTGACATCTCCTCGCTTGGGACGACATACCGGTACGCTACCAAGATTGAGCAGAAATTCAAACAGAAGAAGCGAGACTTTGGATCTGCAAATCAAAAGCAAGCGAAAGGTGCCCCCAAACCGCAGAACAAAGGACAAAGCCAAGGCATGGCGGCTCAAGACAACCTGCCAAAGCCGCAAGAAAAGAACAACACCGCGAAGCTGAAGGACACAGGAAACTGGTGTGAGTTCCATAAGAGCTCCACTCACAACATAAGTGAGTGTCGGGCCAAGCAGTCACTGGTGGCCGATATGAAGGCTTCTGAATCAGATGTATGCTCCAACACTGAATCACAACCCGAGAAGGGGAATGACAGAGGGAAGTATATTATCGATGCGGAGCCCAACGCCACAGTTGCCACCACGAAGATCCAAGAGGAAGAATCGGAAGATCCAGAGGAGGAGGAGCGTCTCTTCCACTCCCAGATGTGGGTAAAGGGTTTCCCGCTACAGTTCATTGTCAACAGTGGGAGCCAAAAGAACCTCATTTCAGTAGAGGTCGTGAAGCGGTTGGGCTTGCCGACCACAACACACCCACAGTCGTACACCGTCGGGTGACTTCACCAAGGACGAGATCTCTGCGTCAACCAGCAGTGCCACCTTCCCTACATCATCAAGCCCTTCACCGATGAGGTATTATGTGACATTGCTCCTCTTGATGTTTGTGATGTATTATTAGGCCAACCATACTTGTGGAAGCAACATTGTGTCTGTGAGTCCCGACCTCATGTTGTTATTGTTACTTTGGAAAATAAGTTGTACAGGGTACCAGAGGTACCACCGCCTACCGCTATCTCTTTGGTTACTACAAAACAATGCAGTAAGCTCATTTCCAAAACCGTGAAATTTGTTTTCCTGATGATCCGCCCTCAGGGAAAGAAGAAGATTGTGGCCACGACCTCCTGACAAGGCTCCTCTGCACGACAACAAAAAATAGACAAGGTCGTGGAGGAGTACTGGGACATCTTCACCTTGTCATCGCACAGTTTGTAGCTAGGAGAAAAGGCTAAAAGATAGAGGGCCAAACTGGCATAACAGGAACCTATCCCACCCAATGTCACCACGATGGGAAGGTTCTTTCTCTTTAGGGAGGTGAGGCCCAGGGGAGACGTCCCCGGTGACCTATGGTTTTGAGGAGGCAAAGGATTGCAGGATAAAATAGTTGTTTCCCCCCTCACAAGTCACCACCAAACAGATAGTCCGGCTTTATAGCCAATAAAGATAACTGAAAGAAGTAACCAAGTAGAATCCCTGCCCGAGAACAAGGCAACAATAAACTTATATATGCAGGCTTGGTTAGTACTTCATATATATATATATATATATATATATAT
>ML784625.1:75715-129269 GCA_009831015.1 Picea engelmannii | reverse complement strand
TGCCTTCTAGGGTAAAATGGAGTCAATTTAAAGGAGGACGCAAGGGTTGAAGGAGGACGGCTAAGGACTAGAGGGAAGAGCTCTGAAGTGCTGCTATGGCAGGGCCTCAGAGACAAAACCCTAGGGGAGAGAGGCTCACTCCGATGTTGCTATGGAAAGGCTCAACGTTTGATCGAGTTGAGTTCCGAGTAGAGTGGTTGCTTGGGGAGTTGACTGAGTTTCTTTGGCCATTGATCATTCTACTCATCAAGAGCATGTGGGTGTCATGCATGGTGAGCACTTGGAGAGACCACATCTTTAGGGGAGTCTACCTTGTGTCACACAGGTGGATATGGGACCCCGGTATCATATGTAGTTGGATTCAGTTATTGCTTGACGACAAGCAATATTTTGGCAGGGAGGACTGTAATGTCCCCATTTTGGGACATTATAACATTACAACATTTCAGAGTGTTATGCCTACTCGAGTAGCCAGATAGGGGTGACAGAGAGTTCGGGAGATATTGAGGGGTTTATTTGGGCCCAACTTGCATTGATCATCATCAGGATCCATTCCGCACAACTAGGCTTTGGTTTCGTTGCATTCCGATGATTTCCATAATTTTGTGTTATTATGGGTCATATCTTAATTAAATTCACTAAGAAGGTCATAATGGGCATATTACTTGGAGAAACCTCTTAGTGGAATAGCTCATCGGAATCAGGAGGAAGAGCACTACAAGATAAGATGATGAGAAGTGACTTTCAGTGGCCGAAGAAGCCATTAGGATGGATAAATCACTTTTTAGAGGTAAAATGATTAATTAATTAATTAATTAAATGATTTAATCGAGGAATAATAAAATAAAGTAAAAGTCACTTGGAGGTAAAAGGTCAACAACGAATTAGGGTTTCGGGAAGCTATAAAGGAAGGGTAAAGCAACCTAATTCATTTTGCATTGTTATGATTTGATGTTGAGAGTTCCAAGAGGAGGAAGAGAGCTGACCTTACTGTTTTGTGGATTTCAAGAGGAAACCACCACCATTGATCGATTTCGATGTTGAGAGACACACCCTAGCCCATTGGAGATACCATCCAGGTATTTCACCGTACTTTTCAGGAGTATCCATTGCAGAGTGCACAACTCAGCTAGTGAGGACGCGAGTCAGTTTGAGGGTTTGGAGAGCTGCACGAGATCCAAATCCAGATTGCAGTTTCCTTCCAACCCATTTGAGATCCAGCCAAGGCGCTTCTATTGAGACATCTATCGTCAGATTCTGATGGTGGAATCTTGCAGATGGACTCATCCAACCATTTAGGACGCAACTCTTTCAGACAGACATTTGGTGTTGCATGCAGAGTATCAGAGCATATCCGGATAAATCCTTCCGACCCATTTCCACATTTGGCGAGATGATCGTTTTGAGCTATATAGCAGCAGATTTCGTTGGTGGAATCCTTTGGGGCGCTTCCAGTGCCACAGGAGGTGCACAAACCCCCCAGGGGTCTAGATCCAGTGCCTCAGAGACCAGATTCGAGATCCGACACTCATCCATTTCAGTCTAGAGGCCAGGGCGCTTCTATTGGAGCAGTTCCCAGCGCATTCCGACAGTCTGAACTTCCGAACGAGTTTTCCAGCTGGTAACGGTTACCGTACTTCTCCGGAATCGCATATTTTCGTCGATCTAGCCGTGCATGCATCAAATCTGCTATCATCTTCTGATCACGGGTATTTTTATGTTATTTGATTGTATTCCAATGATGATCCATGAGATCTAGCTGACGTTTATATTCTATATTTCCAGTAGGCTATTGTATTTCCATGCTTGAACCGTATAATACATGGTATTGGGCAGTTGATGTTCTTTACTTCTGTATGCGTCCTTTATATGTTGTTTAAACCATAAATATGCAACATGCGCATGCAATAACCCACATGCACATGCAATAACCATCAAGATCTCAAACATACAACTGAAACGCAACCAAAAACCCCCAGTGTATCAGATCTGCAAGACAAAACAATAGATCAAGAGCAAATATCTTGATCAACGGAATCCAGGATATTACAATGGTATCGAAGCTTTGGTCCTGCCAGCCTGTGACTAAAGTCGATGAGTTCAGCGGGTGACCCAGAAGGCAGAGAGGATGCTAGGAGACAGATATGAGCTACCAGAGGGCGGTAGTAAGGCCCCCATGAAACCAGAGGCAGCCTTCATGCAGGTTATCAGTGATATGTTAGCTAGTCAATGGACCATGTCTCAGTCCTTGGCTTAGGTCGCTGATAGATTGGCTATGGTGGGAATTTCGAGCACACAAGCCCCACATGCAGCACAAGGGAACTCGGGGGCAGGCAGTAGACCCCAGACACCTACTCACACATACACATCTTCGAATAGGATTCCCAGACCATGGTTCCCTAGTTTTCAGAGGGCACCACCAACAGCAACACAACAACCGTTAGCACAGAGGCTTCCCACTCAGGTGGAAGACATTGAAGAGTACAGGAGGGAGTATGCAGCGTTGGGTCGTGACTTCCATTGTGACATGACATTGGTCGAGTACTGTGGACTTAGGAGCATGAACCATCCCAGAGAACCTCAAAGAGGCGGACAACAGCAGCAACAGGGGCATAACATAGATTTCATCCGAAAAGTTGGTAAACTCACCATACCTTCTTTTGACGGATCGTCCAAATGCACTGCCAGAGATGGGGTACAAAATCTAGACATGTACATTTGAGGGATAGTTGGATGGACAAGATGATAGCGCATGTCCTTCATCTTCCCCGTCAAGCAATGTTGAAGATTCAATACTTCAACATAGTGGTGACACTTGTGAGGATTCATATGTGTTGGCACTTAGACATGATGAGATTAGGAGGTTGGATGACCTACCTATGAGTGTAGACATGGTTTCCAGGAAGTCATGTATGGAGGATGATGAGCTTCCTATGATGAGCGAACCACATTTTTCATCTTCTCAATCACCTATGCTAACCACGACACATGAGGATATCAGTGGCATTCCTGATATGGTGAGGAGCCTTGCGTGGGGATTGTACACAAGGGACATATGGATCTGCAAACCCGGGAGGAGAGGTATGGCTTGGAGATAGTTGACCTTACACATACCTATCAGTATGAGGACAGTGAGTCACCACTCTTGGAGATTCCATTGATGGACCAGGTTGTGGAGACCGACAACTTGTTGGGATACTTACTTCCAGTATCGATCTACAGTGATGAAGATGCACTCCTTATTGGACGGGATGACCATAGCACGTGTCTGGACACATCTGTATGGGATCCAGGCACATATGATATTAGTAGGGTGAGCGCACAGGAGGATACATCTGCCCATACAGGATACACTGCGATTCAGATGCAGGTAGCAATTGGTGATGGTGTGTAGTGGCATACAGGAGGACTCAACAGCATAATGGGCAGTTCAGTGTCTTATCTTTTGAGTGTGTTGTTGGGGATTCCATTGTTGACACTAGTAGTGAGGGGTATGAGGTAGAACCTCAACGAGACTGTGATCAGGAGTCACGACACTGGATGAGACAATTGAGAGTCAGTGATGACATGATCATGGCAACCACTCCATGCATTGATGATACACATGCATTGGTGGCAGGTTATTGTTGGAGGGCCTCGATGGAAAATGATAGTTCAGATAGGGGACTGGCCATTGATGACTTCCATACACTCATGGAGAGAGTGACTGTGATGAGGGCCGACTACCAGCAGTTATTGATGGATAGAGATTACCTATTGGAGATTGGAGAGATGTATCACGATTCACAGGGCACTGAGGGAGCAGGAGCTTGAGGTGGACCAACTCACTCATGAGTTGGTGAGCACACGAGGATTCTTGGAAGGCACACAGAAAACCCTTCAAGAATCAGAGTCCAGATTAGATGAGCTCCTTGAGGAGACTGGTCAAAAATACACTATATCTATCTCGGCAAAGAGTCAAATATGTTCCTCAGTTACATTGTTGGAGGATATCTGGGTGTCGCAGGGGCCACCATTCATGGGTAGTTTTGAGACAATCGGTCATACACATAAACATGAGGATTCCAGAGCCAGGGGCAGTTACGAGGACACTTTCATTTGTGTTCCAGGATTGGTTGATATCCACACAGAGGTTGATATGACAGTACACCTTGGACATATGATGATGAGAGAGATGTACAGTGGGATTCATGGGGACGCATTGGATGGCAGGGAGGAGACACACTTAGTGGAGCATGGAGATTCCTCTCCCTTGCAGCAGCACATAGTTCTGGGAGATCACCTTCACAATAGCAACAATTATCCGAGTGATGATGGAGGGAGAGTGATTGACATGCAGTTTGTGGAGTTATCTACTATTGTACAAGATAGTTGGAGTTTAGGAGATTATTCACCATGGGTGCTAGTGGATGAGCTTTTGGTCCAATCTTGGGGATTGACCAAAGCATATGATACTTTCCATTCCTACAGTTGGGTGCAGATATTTATGATATCCTTTCCTAACACTTTTATCATTAACATCAACACAGGGGGAGCTAGACAATGGCAGGGGACATGGAGAGTTGGTAGGCTGAGACCACCTGACAGGAGTGTCTTGATTGCATACAGCAGGATAGGGGTGGATCATCAGGGGCAGACAGTTGAGGCCCTAGGCATGATGGAGAGTGTCCTAGGCCATGGGATAGAGGATAACTCAGAGGTTTCTACATATTCAGACTCTCCTTGGGATGAGGGTGGATGGATTTCGACAGTTACCAGTAGGACACATCAACAGTTAGTGGGGATTGGAAGTCATGAGCTTCCAAATTTGACATGGGATCCTGGAGTGCATTGGGTCGATAGTTTGTTTCATCTTATGAGGATCCACGCGTGGAGGGTCCAATATGGATAATTTGAGCAGACAGTCATGATCAGAGTAGAGCAACATCAACATGATGGTCCCTGTCAGAGACTAGCATGGGACCTTGGGATTATAGGGCTGGGCATTTCATTGACTGATGGAGACGAGCGGACGTTTGCAGGGGGAAGTCACTTTGATTTTCCATTGAGTTTCAGTATTGGGGAGAGCACGTCACTAGCTGGTGATTCATTGACGACTTGTAGTACCTCACTATGGCAGCAGCATGTTCAATCGGTGGGGGCCGTGCTAAGTTTGGTATGGTCTGGTAAGATAGACCCATTTCAGGTTGAGGCCATGTTTTATGTGCAGGAGACTCATGGTGTTGATATGTTACAGAACTATACTCCACAAGGCATTGTAGTTCACATTCTGATATGGGATCCATGGATTGGAGTGCTTGGTAGTTCAACGTTTGATCGAGTTGAGTTTCGAGTAGAGTGGTTGCTTGGGGAGTTGACTGAGATTCTTTGGCCATTGATCATTCTACTCATCAAGAGCATGTGGGTGTCATGCGTGGTGAGCACTTGGAGAGACCACATCTTGAGGGGAGTCTACCTTGTGTCACACAGGTGGATATGGGACCCCGGTATCATATGTAGTTGGATTCAGTTATTGCTCGAGGACAAGCAATATTTCGACAGGGAGGACCATTTTGGGACATTATAACATTACAACATTTCAGAGTGTTATGCCTACCCGAGTAGCCAGATAGGGGTGATAGAGAGTTCGGGAGATATTGAGGGGTTTATTTGGGCCTGACTTGCATCGATCATCATCAGGATCCATTCTGCACAACTGGGCTTTGGTTTCGTTGCATTCCGACGATTTCCGTAATTTTGAGTTATTATGGGTCATATCTTAATTAAATTCACTAAGAAGGTCATAATGGGCATATTACTTGGAGAAACCTCTTAGTGTAATAGCTCATCGGAATCGAGAGGAAGAGAACTACATGATAATATGATGAGAAGTGACTTTCAATGGCCGGAGAAGCCATCAGGATGGATAAATCACTTTTTAGAGGTAAAATAGTTAATTAATTAATTAATTAATTAAGTGATTTAATCAAGGAATAATAAAATAAAGTAAAAGTCACTTGGAGGGAAAAGGTCAACAACGAATAAGGGTTTCGGGAAGCTATAAAGGAAGGGTAAAGCAACCTAATTCATTATGCATTGTTATGATTTGATGTTGAGAGTTCCAAGAGGAGGAAGAGAGCCGACCTTACTGTTTTGTGGATTTCTGGAGGAAACCACCACCATTGATCAGTTTCGGTGTTGAGAGACACACCCTAGCCCATCGGAGATACTATCCAGGTATTTCACCATACTTTTCAGGAGTATCCATTGCAGAGTGCGCAACTCAGCCAGTTGGGGCGCAAGTCAGTTTGAGGGTTTGAAGAGCTGCACGAGATCCAAATCTAGATTGTAGTTTCCTTCCAACCCATTTGAGATCCATCGAGGGCACTTCTATTGAGCCATATATCGTCAGATTCTGACGGTGGAATCTTGCATATCAACTCATCTAGCCATTTAGGGCACAGCTCTTCCGGACAGACATTTGGTGTTGCATGCAGAGTATCAGAGAAGATCCAGATAAATCCTTCCGACCCATTTCCACATTTGGCGAGACGATCGTTTTGAGCCATATAGCAGCAGATTCCGTTGGTGGAATCCTTTGGGGCGCATCTAGTGCCCCAGGAGGTGCGCAAACCCCCCAAGGGTCCAGATCCAGTGCCTCAGAGACCAGATTTGAGATCCGACACTCATCCATTTCAGTCTAAAGGCTAGGGCGCTTCTATTGGAGCATTTTCCAGCGCATTCTGATGGTCTGAACTTCAGGATGAATTTTCCAACTGGCAGCGTTTACCGTACTTCTCCGGAATCGCATATTTTCGTCGATCTAGCCATGCATGCATCAGATCTGCTATCATCTTCTAATCACGGGTATTTTTATGTTATTTGATTGGATTCCAGTGGTGATCCATGAGATCTAGCTGACGTTTATATTCTATATTTCCAGTAGGCTATTGTATTTCCATGCTTGAACCGTATAATACATGATATTGGGCAGTTGATGTTCTTTACTTCTGCATCCGTCCTTTATATGTTGTTTAAACCATAAATATGCAACATGCACATGCAATAACCAACATGCACATGCAATAACCCACATGCAAATGCAATAACCATCAAGATCTCAAACATACGACTGAAACGCAACCAGAAACCCCCAGTGTATCAGATCTGAAAGACAAAACAATAGATCAGTAGCAAATATCTTGATCAGCGGGATCCAGGATATTACACCCACAGTCTATCATCTCAGATCAGGACAGCGGGTTCCTCAGTACATTTTGGTCCAGCCTCTGGTCAATGCTAGACACAAAGCTCACCAAGTGCACAGCTTTCCATCTCCAAACTGATGGCCAGACAGAGATCGTCAACAGGATGATCGTACACATTTTGCGCATGTACAACTCAAAGCATCCACGCACATGGTATGAGAGCCTCCACTATGTACAACATAGCTATAACCGGGCCCTCCACAGCTCAACCGACCACAACCCCTTTCAGGTTGGCTTGGGATTCCAGCCACTATGTCCCATTGACGTACCCATGCCATTTCCAGTGACTCAAGTTGATTCGGCTCATGTCCATTATGAATCTACCAAGGGGAACAGCTTCATTGAGCACATTCAACACATTCGCCAACAGGTTCATGACATATTGGACAGAGCCAATGCTAAGTACAAGAAGTGGCATGATCAGCATCGGGTGCAACACAACTTCCAGGTGGGCGACAAAGTGTGGCTACATTTGCAGAAGGAGAGCCTCGTTGGACCCCACCACAAGATTCACCCACTTTGATATGGTCCATACACCATCACCAAGGCTTTAGGGGCCAATGCCTTCAAGCTCAGTATTCCACCATTCCTTGGTTTGCACCCAGTGTTCAATGTGGACTGCCTTCGGCCCTACTTTCCACCTCTAGTGGACACATATGACATGGCAGAACAACTCACACCAATAGAGTTAAACCTAAACTGCATGGAACAAGCCACAACTTATCGAATTATGGACACACGGATCAAGAACACCCGCCATCAGAGGATCCAACTATATCGACTTGTCAAAGCAGGCCAACTCCTTCACCAGGGCAAGTGGCTCACCAGGGACCAAGTTCAGTAGAAGTTTCCTCATCTCATGGAGGAACTCAACGCAATGGGGACCATTGTTTCTTAATGGGGGAGGAATGATCCAGGTGGATATGGGTGGCCACCCACCTATTCCTCTTGGACCCCACCATTGTTTCTTTCATTTTTTCAATTTCCTTAATTGTAGCACAATTTACTATTTTTGGGAGTTTTTTGGGTCCTAAACTTCCATAGCCGTTTTGAGGCCCTAAACGATGTTTTTGGGGCATCAAACCTCCGGTGAATGAGATCGTTTCGAAACCTTGATATTCATTGTCAACAATTGTAGTCCTCGGATAGATATTTCTAACAATGTATCATGTGCATCAAACGGAGATAGTATGCCAAAGTTACGACCCTCGGAAATTGATGTACCAATTTACCCCGACAGGGCCCATATTCTGCCGTTTCATCTCCTAGGGTTAGGTTTTTAGATGTTTAGGGTTTTCCATTGTTTCTCAATAATATATAGGCCTTCGAGCCTCATTGTAACATAGAGTTCAGAGGCCTATAGCTGCCACATCTCTTCTCAGAGATAAGCTACCAACGCCCTAACTAGTTTATTGCCATTTTGTCTGTAAACAAATTCTAGTTCTTTGATATTAATGAAATGAAGTGTTATTTCCGATGCATCTTTGTATTTATGGTTATTTATGTATTCTTTGCGTTCCTTTATAAATTCAGATCATAAACGCTAAATTCCTAAAATTTAGGAGAATCCCTAAACAATAGGGAGAATTCCTCTTCCTTGGCTAGTGCATGCATAATCGGCATGTGTTGACGTGTTCTAGTTAACCAAATAGTCAACTCACTCTCACCTTCACTTAACTTATCCTTTCCCTCACTTAACTCATTTTATCCCTCACTTCACTCACCATTATCTCAATTTTGATGCATTAATTCCCTCTGATCCTCACACATGTGCCACTCCTTCACTTAACTATCCCTCACACTCGCACACGTGTGATCCTTTAACTCACCATGCAAATACACTCTCACTCATAACTCACCCATGTGCATTACTCACTCACACTTATTGCCTCGTGTGCATTAATTCCTAAATTACCCATTCACACATCCTCATCTTCTCCTCTTGGGATGTGCCCCTTACTCTCTATATAATGAAGAGGTTTATTCATTATTACGGTCGATTTTTTGTGGCAGCAACACATATTCTTCCTCTCTCTCTCTCTCTCTCTCTAAAATAGTTATTTTCTCTGAGCAAGGGTGATCATTGTACCGCTTGTGGACTTGTCAATTGTGGCGCAACCAACCCTTTTGCAAGCCTAATAATAAAGAAGTTTTGTGTTCCTAACCTTCCTTCTTTTTGGTACTTTGTTGAATTTTGCAATTAGATTTAGTATTTCATTACTATTGATTGTGGTTTTAATTGATCTTTTGAGTAGTTTCTTTCTTATTTCTCTTCTATCTTCTCTTGTGCTAAACTTGCAAGATCCCTCCAAGTTTAAAAGCTATCTTTTCCCCACATCTTGGGTGGAATTAACATGTTGTCCAAGACATTACAAAAGCTATTTTTTTGCCTAATTTGTAGAAAATCAGACCTTGGGACAACAACAAATCATCCTAAAGACTCCCCCCTAAGGCTGGCAAGCACCAGCCCAAACAGATTGGGGTCTAGTCTGTGACAATTTGGGGCTTTACTCCTTTAATTAGCCATTTTTCATCGCTATTTTATCAAGTATATCAGCTCAATTGGAGGGTGGAAAAGTGTGCTAACAAATTGGCATTGTTGTCAGGAAACACAATCCTTGGTGACAACGAAAACAATGAGTTTTATTTTAATTGTTATATTTTATTTAACTCACCTCATGACTCCACAAGATACAGGGACGACTCCACATGAGACTTATAGAAGGAGATATTCCAGTTCTGATTCCCTCACAATGTCTAGTTTTGAGCTTGAAGAAACCCTAACACCTTTTCCCAGAACAAGACTATTCCTTCACCAAGAACTCCTCTTAAAGTTGGTAAGCGTATACGTTCTTAGGTAAGTTCTTTTCCAACAAGCAATATTGTTAGTGTATCTTCGACATCTTCATCTTTCGTTTTATTTCCATCTCGAGCTAGTAGTAGGGTAGCAATTGTTCTTGTTTCTATTTGAGATTAACAAGATGGCCACAGTTGTGAGGCCACAGATAAGGTGGAGATTTTCTACTTTTCACCCACCAAGTTTTGTTGCATTTCCAGATTATCCTCATGACTTACCTTCACGTAAATAGCTTAAACGCATAAATTTGTTTGCAGGGAGGTTGGGAGAACCAATTGAGGATCACTTGGCTAAATTTTTACAAGTGGTGGGCGATTTTGATGTGCAACATGAGGATGTGATGATGAGGATGTTTGTGTTGACCCTCGAGTGGGAGGCACAAGCATGGTAAAAATCCCTTCCTGATGATTCCATTGATGGATGGGATTCCTTCCAAGAGAAATTCACTGAGAGATGGGAAAATACATTGGAAATTTTCTTCTTCTACACAATTTTTTCAATTATCAAAAAGCATGAAAGTGAAACTGTTTTCCAATTTAACGCTCGCTTTTCCAAATTTTACAATCAAATTCCTAACAAAGTAAGGGCTAACAAATTTGTTGCTTTGATTTATTATCTTGAGGCATTTGATGGTATTTTTGGTGTTTTTCTCACGAATGAAGACCCTCAAAATCTGTAGGAAGCGCAAGTTGTCACTATCAAGTTAGAAAGAAATTATCTTGCATCCTGTGAACTCCCTTCAATCCATGTCCTAGACGAGCCAGTGAAGTCAACTCCACTCAATGACCTTCAACCATTGGTTGTTACAGAAGTGCAATAAGTTTGTGTTATTGAAGATGAACCACAATTTGCACAGTATCAAGTTTCCAGAGATGAACATGAGGATGATATCCCAATTTAAGATGATCCGTAACCAATAGTTGCACCATTTGAGTCACATGCAAAGTTCCAAGAAGATGAAGGTGAATATTTTAATACTCAAGAGTGTTCATTGATTCCTCTCATTAGTGAAGATGAAAAATTTCAAGCGGATGAAAAGTTTCAAGAGGAGGAACCACAGGTTAACCATGTAAAGATCAATCAACAGGGGATTTCATTCGTTCCCATCCTAGGAGAGAATTCATCCTTTCCTATCACCTCAATAGTCCAAGAACAACTTGATTAGATACCATTATTGTAGGAGGACTCATTTTTTGTTCCAACTGGAGGATGATATCCCTTACACATTACCTACTATCCAGCAACCAGATCGTGTTCCTCGATAGGATCTTATGTTTGATCAGAACTTGGATATCATAGTACATCATGTACCAGTTGAGCTCATGATGATGGACGTATTTCAACAAGTAGATTCTAACAGTTACAGTTCTCATGTATTCGCTCTTATTATTTCTGAAATACAATGTTCTAAATCCCAATCGGAAACCTTCAGTCAACCAAAAATTGTCAGTTATGTTTTCACTAGCAAGTACATCAAAGAAACTTCGGGTCATATGAGATTTCATGGTTGCCCCCCTAGAAGTTTGACTTTGTTTACCTCTCTCATTGGACTGATCATTTGGCTACATGGTTTCATTGGTCCTTTGAGTATGATGAGTTTATCATGGCAACTTTGAGGTGCAAAATTTTGGGTCTAGGGTAGTTCCTTTTTCCTTTCTGCAATGTCATATCAGTGTTTGTATCTTGCTGATTTTTGCAGATTTTAGGACAACAATTTAATTTTCCCTTCAATTATTTACTTCAATCTTTGCATAAGTGTTGAATATTTTTTCCAAGTTATATCATTATGTGGCCATGTCTTGTGTGTCTTTCCTTTCATGAATAAATGGTTGTACTCTAGTTCTTTTCCTAGGTCAAAATTTGATTGTTTATCTTTCACATGCCGATCCTTTGTGTCTATTATGAGAGTGAGCTTGGATGGGGGTCTCGTTTGTCATGTTCTCGAAGCATTCAGATTTTAGAATGGGTATTTTTAGGAGACATAGGAGAGTCTTGAGTCACCTCATGTTTTGTCTCCTCATTTCTTATCATTGAGTGATCCAAAAAGATCTTTTAATGACTATGGTTGAGTTATTAAGCAAGTGTTCATTAACCAATTAAGGAAGCTTAAATAAAGAGGAAGAAGATATGATAATATATCACAGCCATATACACATGTACAGAACTGAAATGAAGCAAAAAGCAACAGCAAACCATAACACCAATGTGATAACGGAGTTCGACAATCTCGCTTAAGTCTTCGGGCCTTTGTCTCAGTGGGTGAGGCTTTCTTATTTATGTTCAAAGATCAATAAGTACATCACAGCAGTGCCAAAAGGTTACAAAAATGATCTGGTCTTGTTCTCCAAGATCTTAAGAACCCAACAGAAGAAACAACACTCAAAATGGATAACTGAAGCTCCCAGAAATGGCCCGCAAAGGTGCGCTCCTCAACAGCTTCCCTGCATAAAAATGGTTTTGGCTTGGCTTTCCTTCATCATAACTCTGCACTGAATCCCCCTCCCTCATGGCCTCAAGAAGGCCTGGTTTATATAGATCTGAAGTTGGTTATCATCTCCCAACTTCCTCCCAAGATCTGGCCTCAAAAAGGGCCCAATATCCCCCAAAAATGGGATATTGGGCGCAACCCCTAACTTGTAGGCCCTTGGACGTATGGGTGTATGCCATATGTTCTCAGGCTAGGCGCTAACAGTTTTAGCCCCTAAGTTCTCGACTTTGGGTCATATTACAGGCCATGCACCCTAGTCTTTAAGGCTCCACGCACTATTTTGTTTGGGTCCCCGACGGTTTAGCCCCTGGTCGGCGGGCTAGCTCAACCGACCGAGCTAAACCTTTATCCACTGCTTTCGTTATACATTTCGGGGTCCTATGGAGTATCCCCCCGTAACCGAGGGCTATTCCCATACCCGCGCAAAATGGTCTGGAAGCCCAGTGGCATGGTCGCATGGTGTCCCATATGCCCGAGCTCCGGGATATTCTCCATAACATTCGCGCCAACATACCTTTACACCGCATGGTCGTATGGAAAATGGTCATATGGGACTTCCGTCGGGGGTTGGGGCTTATCCCCAGCCCTAAGCTCCGCCACCTTAACATACATTTAAATTTAAATACATATAATCCCACATACGGTTAAGATTCATAGCGCGAGCAGGCTGGCCAGCCCGACCCCGCCAAGACGTTGCCCAGTCGAAGGTCTAGTGTTCGATTCCAGCTAACTCCATAAACAATTTTAACATATGAACTTTAAGCCAAGCCACGGGTGCCACGTGGCACCACCCTATTCGTCCACAAAATCTGCCACGCATCCAATGCTGGATGGTCCAACTGTTTGCCGAGTGTACCTGCCCTGTTGTTGGCACAGGGGCAGACCAAGGGTTCAGCGCTACAACAACGCACCAACAAAACCCTAACTACCGACCCTTTCGGCAACACCTGCGAAGCAGTTGAAGTCTCACCCGAGGTAGAGGTAGGGGTGGTTGCAGGACTCCAGTGTCTCCAACCTTAGCTGGGACACAGATCTGTGATTACAACACCTAAAAAAAGCACTTAGCAGTTACAATTCGTTAATATTCAGCCTTAGTTTACAGCGCAACTAAGTCCTAACAACAGATCATCGCAGTATTTATACAGATCCTATAGATTCAAGTACTAAGCATACCAACATAGATTAGATCTATCATTTATTCACATTATTCAGCACAAAGCATTAACAGATCTATCTATCATTTATCTATATCAAAGCACTTAAGTAAGTAAACACATCAATACACCACACAAGCATAGCAACACAGGATATACGTGGTTCACCCCCACCCTGGGGCTACGTCCACCAACTCTTATTCTTTATTTCTTTATGTCGATCTTCTACATGCACAGAGCCATGATATCTTACTCCGCACAGGACAGGATATCTACGCACCTCGCTAGATCCTCCTTCCTTGTATTACAGCACAAATCCTTCCACAGTCTCTTACAATCACTTGCACTTAGCTCTGCAAGTCTCACTCAGTATGCACAGAGCAATTACAATTACCATTTGCACTTAGCAATTAACACTTAGCACTTAGCATCACATACTTGTTCCTCCTTTGATCACATAGATCGAACTACTTCCTACATCGCCTAGCTTTATTTATACATTACAAAACGAGCCTAAACATGGGTAAACCCATGGGCCGATATCCCCATTCCCGTTACATAAGCCCAGAAACCAAAAAATCCCTAAAAGGGGGCCGAGATCCCGTGATCTCTGCTTCGACTTGCGCTCCGTCTTTGACAGCCTGTCGAAGTCCCAAAAGTAGGTCAAACATGACCAAGGATCCTCAAAACTTGGTCAAGGGCCAATAGGCCCCCAACACTCACCTGTGACTTGTCCCGAGTCACTCTGGTCTGGGTAGTTGTGCTACAAAAGCCTCGACCTTGGCTCGAGTTGCTTCGACCTGTTGTTGTGCCAGGGCCTCCTGCTCGACGAACTCTTGGATGGCTGCTTTGTTGACAGGTCCTTCTAAACGTTGTTCGACTGCGGCGACTACTTGTTCCAACTCTACGCCTCGACCTTTAATCTCCTCAAATAGTTGGCAAGCTTCATCCTAGACTGGTTGGAGCCTTTCGGTCACTTCCATGACTTTGCTCTGAATGGTGTGGACCTGCTGTTGAGCAGTGCGCTGTTCTTGGGATCGCTTCATCCTTTCAACTACTGACAGGAGCTGCAATTGCGTCTGTACTATTGTTGCTTGCTGCTTTGCCTCCTGGAGCTGTAACTCCAGTACCTTTAGCTCAGTATATTCAGTGAGTCACTCATAATTATATGCGCTGCGAATACTTAGCTGTTTTCATTCCAAAGTGAATGATCTAATCCTCTCGACTGCGCTCTAGGAAGTGGCTTCTCGTTGATCTCGCACATCTTGCGAGGTACCTGGCACTGTTCGTAGCTCGAGGCCTTTGATTCTCTGTTGAAGCTGTTGGATAGATTCCACAAGCTGCTCTACTTGATGTTCCACTGGGTCTCTCTCTTTTTGCTCTAATCCTTTCACAGAGCGAAGTGCTCTGCTGACTACTTCTTTTAATCCAACCTGCTCTACGAGCAACTGCTCTTTCTCTTGCTGGATCTGCGCTTTCTCTTCTTCAAACTTAGTTTGGAGGGCAGCCTTCTCTTGCTGCACAACTCAGCGTTTCTCTATGACTACTTTTTGTACTTGCTTTAGGGCCTCTGTGGCCTGCTCGGTTTCTTCATGTGCGCGACGAAGGTGAGCTTCGGTTGCATCAACTAGTTTGCGGAGTTGGGCAAACTCATCTCCCAACTCAGGTGTTTCTAATGGTGGGGGCGTAGTGGATACTGCGCGGTTGAATTGAAGGGCCTGCTGTACCCCTCTGAGTTCAACCTCAATTCTATGATACATCTCCTCCTGCTTGACTTCATGTCTCTGCAAGATGTCCTGCGATGCATATGCTATAGCTACGATGATAAATTCTAAGTCATATATAGTGAGCACGGTCTGCATCTTAGTCAAGGTTGCTCTGGATTTCTTTTGGGAAGTGGATTTTGTGGGAGAAACCTTCCTTTTCTTCAAGGGATCAGCCTCATCAGCGGGGTCCCTAGGCGGTGCTACTTCGCATTTCTTCCGCTCGTCTTCTTTTCTCTTTGTCTCTTCTACTTCGTCATCACCCCCTCGTACAGGTGATACTGAAGCAGTTCCTTCCAATGCGCTGCTCAGGTTTTGGACCTCTTCGGTCTTCTTCCTTCTGCTAGGTCCAGGGAGATCCTTTGCTTCATGAGTGGTCTCAGGACTGCCGATTAGTTCAAAGTCTGACATTTCTGCGGGGTCTGCGGGGATGAGGAGTTCTGCAGACCAGTCCTTGGTGATCTCTTCAAGGTCCTCCTCTGTGAGCTTATAGTACGATTGAAGCTCTTCTTTGTGCTCATCTGCGCGCGTGGTAATATAAGTGAAGTGTCGATCTGCACGAAACTTCATGAGGGGTCGGAACCGATGCAAGGTGTTCGACGTCATGCGAGGGACAGCTTCGATAGCCCTCTTCAGCTGGAGATAATAGGTATGAAAGACCGCGTTCGACTGCCACTGTTTTCCCATATCTCTCAAGTACCAAAGCGTGGTGAACTTTGTAGCGAGCGGCTCGAACGGCTCAATGTCCTGGAAGGTCACACCTTCCGGCATTTCCCAAGTGGTAAATGCGATGAGGATCAAGAGCCAGCTAAAGTGGAACTCATAGCCATGATCCTGAGCTTCACGATAGTCTAATTCCAATTGGTTGACCAAGTACTTCGCCCAGTTCATATGGAATCCTTCTACACATTTCCTGGCTAGGTCAACAACGAATCATGTGACTTGTGTAGGTCGGTTCTTCCTTACTATATTCCCTGTGATCAGCTGGCAGGCCAGGTGCATTGTGCCATTCTGGATGGAAGCTACCTTGTAGCCTCACATTCCCTTTTTTACATCGCCGTAAGTGTCTTTAATTCTCTGTACCAGGGCGCGATCGGAAGCCTTCCCTGGGTAGAAGTCTTGTGGCTCAGGTCCTTGCATTCTCAATCCGATGATCCTATGGATCACCGTCGGATCGACTGTGATGCGTCTATCTAGCCATAGATAGCCACCATGGTAACATGAGAGCAGGAGCTTAACACACCTCCTGGTGCCTTCCAAAGTGTGGGATCTTCATCTCATTCAAGAGGGCGGACTGTGCGATCCATGGCTGGGAGATTATTTTCGAGTTCTTCCCCTTCGTCTTGGTCATATACTTGTAAGGAGCAAGCATGTTGTAATTCTTTCAGTCACCTAGGTTGAATTCGCTGAACTTCAACGTCGCGATCTTATCTTGCTGCATTCTAACTGCACGTATCCCCTTCGGGAGGTACGTAATAACCATGGTGTAATCAAAGTCCCTCGGGACACTGTCACGACTCACTGCGTCGACCAGAGGCGGGATGTAGTTGGGTAATATGGTCAGGATTAAATTCGCGTTTGCTAGATCATCTCTGTGCTTGGTTATCTTCTCTGTTGTCGCTCAGGATGGTCTGGATCCGTGAGCAGTCGACGAAGAGGCTTGCACTCCTCGCATTGATGAAGCTTGAACTCTTGTGGACATCACTCTCTCGGCCATCATCTCAATTAAAACTTCCTCGACTGACTTCTCCACAACGCTGAGCTCGTCCGACATGCACGCTCTCGATCGAAAAACTCGGGTGGATGGATGAGTTCTCAAAGCAATAGAATCGGTGTCGATCTTACTAAGCACAGCACGGTAGCAATGGGTTCTCTTGTTAGCTCTGATACAATTCGCAAAAGTGATCTCGGTGCAACAATCGACGGACTAAGTAGACATGATGTAACAGATCTCTCCAATGGATAAGAAGTTTTCTATCAATGTAGTTATGTCCGTTGCGGCGCGGTCCCAACGGTCCAATGGCGAGCTTTCTGGTCATAACTGTTGTTCTAACCATTCTGGAACATCGGTCCAACGGTTATGATGCTTCCAACGGTCATATCGCTTTGCCATGGTGAATTGTCATGGGGCGTTGTTCTGATATCCCAGCGAAGTTCCAATTTTTCAAATCTTCCTTCCGCGAAGTTCCCTCTAGGCCCTTCTGGAACTTTTCTACCTTTTCTCTCTTCTTACTGAGTTTTCTAGCCTTCTTCCCGGTGATCCTCATTTCGGTATTCCTCTTTCCATTCTGATTTTTGTCTTCTTTTGGCATAGCAGCTTCGCGCTGTTGAGATTCTTTCATAGGACTAGAGATTAATATTGTTTCTCTATTTGGGGTAGGTGCTCTACTCATCTATGAATCTTCTTGTGTTCTTTCAACTTCGTGATCCAAGTTTCTGGTTCTAAGTAGCTTCGATCTATTCTCCTGTTCTACAATCAAGTGTGTTATCCTTCTAGTCATGAAATCTTTTAATTCCTGTTTTTTCTGTTCTAGGGCCTCCTCTTCTTTTCTTCTGGTCTGATCTTTCTCGATCCAGGTTTTTCCTAATAACATAGTAAATGGATCATTGTTCTCAATGAATCTAACAACCTTAAAAAATCTTCCTCAATCGAAGCTCCATGAGCACTCATAGATACCTGGGTGAGTCTTCTACAGAGGGTTATCAGCTTTCCCCTGAATAGTCCTATTCCTCCCAATGAAGGAGTCGTATCAGGATTTCCTAAAGCTTCCCAAGTTCTTTTTGTCATGATATTTACCTGTGTTTCCTCATCCAAAACACAGTCAATGTCGAAGTCTCTTATTCTTGCTTCTATGCATTTTTTTTCTTTGAATATCTCTGGTAAGTTGATATCTCTGTGATCATTTAGGGTTTCTTTCATTTGCAGTAGTACAGTCTCTGATTCTGTCTGGGGTTCTGCCATGGTCTCAATTTCATGACCTTCCTCAAGGTTTTCTTGTCTCATATACATTTTGTTAAGCTTAGCAATCATTCTAGGGCAATCTAAAACTTCATGATCCATAGCTTTACAACAAAGACAACTAAGTCTTCTTCCAAGGCATTCCCTAGCAAGATGTCCCGGTCTTCTGCAACTGTAACAAAGGTTTAATCCTTTTTTTTTTCTTAAATGATCCCTAGCCTTTCCTATACTGCGCACTAGGATCATAGTAGCTAACCTGTAAAAAATTATTTCTAGGATCCTGCATCCATTTGTTAGTCCAAACATTCTTTCTATGCATAGGAATAATATATCTTTCATTATTTCTATCAGATCTACTCATATCAAACCTTCTCTCTTCAAGCTATGCCCTAGTTTTCAGACTAGGATAACAATTATCAAACATACTTAGATCCATACTCTTGAAACAAAAATTTCCACTAATCTTACTTCCAGCAGAGCACAAAGCTTTGATATCTTACCTCTTTTCTTCGGATCCGACTTCTGTTCTTAGCACAAAGCTTTACAGGTCAAGTAGAATATTGTGCACTAAGGCAACAAAGCTTTCTTTCTTTCTTTCGGTTCCCAGCAATCACAGTTTTAGGTCCCGACAACAAAACCATTTTTTGGCACAGGGGCAAACCCAGGGTTCAGCGCTACAACATCGCACCAACAAAACCCTAACTACCAGCCCTTTCGGCAACACCTGCGAAGCAAATGAAGTCTCACCCGAGGTAGAGGCAGGGGTGGTTGCAGGACTCCAGTGTTTGCAACCTTAGCTGGGACAGATATCTGTGATTACAACACCTTAACAAAGAACTTAGCAGTTACAGTTCGTTAATATTTAGCCTTAGTTTACAGCGCAGCTAAGTCCTAACAACAGATCATCGCAATATTTATACAGATCCTATAGATTCAAGTACTAAGCATACCAACATAAATCTTATCTAGCATTTATTCACATTATTAAGCATAAAGCATTAACATATCTATCTATCATTTATCTATATCAAATCACTTAAGCAAGTAAACACATAAACACATCAATACACCACACAAGCATAGAAACACAAGATATACGTGGTTCACCCCCACCCTGGGGCTACGTCCACCAACTCTTCTTCTTTATTTCTTTTTGTCAATCTTTTACATGCACAAAGCCATGATATCTTACTCCATAAAGGACAAGAGATCTGTGCACCTCGCTAGATCCTCCTTCCTTGTATTACAACACAAAACCTTCCACAGTCTCTTACAATCACTTGCACTTAGATATGCAAGTCTCACTCAGTATGCATAGAGCAATTACAATTACCATTTGCACTTAGCAATTAACACTTAACACTTAGCATCACATACTTGTTCCTCCTTCGATCACATAAATCGAACTACTTCCTACATCGCCTAGCTTTCTATTTATACATTACAAAATGGACCTAAACATGGATAAACCCATGGGCCGATATCCCCATTCCTGTTACATAAGCCCAAAAAGCCCTAAAATGGGGCCGAGATCCCACGATCTCTTCTTCGACTTGCGCTTCTTCTTCGACAGTCTGTCGAAGTCCCAAAAGTAGTTAAAACATGACCAAGGATCCTCAAAACATGGTCAAGGGCCAACACCTGTCAGCTAATCGTACTCTGCCACGTCTCCGCCATGTAAGTAGTACGGATGTGCCATCTGTCACCACTGCAAGGGTGACATGTGTCACTCTCTGATTGGCCCATCTGTACCTGCCACGTCATCTGTCCGTACACCCAGTCACCTTGCCACATGTCACATCCAGAAGTTGCCACATCAGTGGTACGAAAATTGTCAACTGTGCTGCCACGTCAGCGGTACGTCCTGTACAGTCAAATGCCACGTGGCACTGTACGGACTGTACAGTCAAAAAAAATTTGTCTGTTGGGAAAAACAAATAGAATGCGATATCAGGAGCATATGACGTCCGTTTGAGCCCGTTCAAGTTGCATTGGGTTCTTATCAACAAGGCCTACGCACAAGTCCATTTTGAAGCCATTCTGAGAACATTTACTTTTAGGCCTTTCTGAGCCCTATCAGGCTCATGGATCTGATTCTGGATCATACCTCCCCACTAAAGGACCTTTTGGTCCCCAAAAGGTTACTGACTAGTCAACAAGCTCGAGAAAGGCCAGTTGGTTTGTCCTCTGTCTCTGAACTCTGTCCTGTGCACCTGTCTCATCAAGATCAATTGTAACACAATCATGACAACTGACAACATATTGTTAGCGATTTGAACCCTGTCACATTTTACTGAAGCCACTATCTTCCATGTAAACAACATTACTAATGATAGCATCAAAAACATGATTGCAAATGAGCTGATATACTTGTAATATTTGCACGACATGAGCTTATCTTGAAGCAAACTGTAATTGATTTTCCATTCAACAATCATTTCCTATTATTGCTTAATATCGATTACTTCATTTGAAGCAATTATAGGTTTGTTAATTTCTTGAACTTCCTTCTTTAATTGTTCCATTGTTTGAAGAGTTTTATTTGCCTTAACATGATGAGCATGAACCACATAATCTTGACCTGCTTTGGTTAATTGATATTGATTCTTTGTCCTGTAGAAGATTGCCTTACGATCAAACAAGTATGAACTACCTAAGACCATTCCACATTCTCTTAATGGCACTACATCACATGTTACCTCGTCCACATGCTTAGATGAAATAACAAATTTGATTGTGCACTGCTTTGTTATATGCATCTGATGATGATTGCTTATCCATTTAAGTGTGTATGGCTTATGATGTACTTGTGTTTTTAACCCCAATTGCTTAACCAATTCCTCTGAGATTAGGTTAGATTGAGATCCACTATCGATTAATGTATCAACCTTAGTGTGTCGCATGATGGTCCTTATATGAAACAAGTTACTTCTACAATCAATTCCTTCACCAATTTTACCTGTCATACCAACCAATGAAACCTTAGATTCGTCACCTGAATCCGATCCCAAGTCTGTCAGTCGTGTTGTCCCTGCAACTGTTTGCCTCCCTTTCTTTTCCTTGAACCACTTTGGCCTCTTCTCGAGATGCAACTGCCAACATTTGTCCTCATCATGTCCCTCTTTCTTGCAATGCTTGCAAGAGGGCCTCTCTTACTTTCTCGTCACTGCATTTGACTTCTTTCCATGCCATTTCCTCTTGTCCTCTTTCCTTGAAGATGATTCCCCTGATACACTTGTTTTCCCTGCTTCAATATATGTCGCTTGAACATAAACCTCATCAAGGTTAGTGGGTCCAAACATGAATATAGTGTTTCTAATATGTGTAGGTAAACCTCCTATATACTTCATAAGAGTTTCTTGTGTATGTAAAGGGATATCTAACATCAATGCCATTTTTCGAAAGCCATCTATATACTCTTGCACTGTTTGTCATTTTCTTAGTTTTAAAGCTTGTCATTCAATTAGAGTTTTTTCTTTATAACCCAAAGGATAGAATTGCTTTCTAAGTGCAGAAATGAAACTTTGCCATGATGGAAATACATTACCCACTTGTTGTGTTCCATTTTGAAACTTACTTTGCCACCAGATGAGAGGTGTGCCTTCAAGTCTCAATGATGCCAACTTGATTTGTGTGGCCTCATCCTTGATTTGTTGCACACTGCAATAGACCTCCATTTGTCTGACCCAATTGTCAAGTCTCTTTGCATTAACTTCACCATGATATATGGGTAACTCAAATTTAACATCAAGTTTTAATAATGGCACTTCATTCTTATGTTTATGAACATGTTTCTTTGCATTGGATTTAGAACTTGAACTTGAAGAAGAAGGAGAAGAAGGAGAAGAAGGAGGTGATGATGCAGGTGAAGGAGGAATCTGAGGAGTATCCTCTCCTTCTTCACTTTTTCCCTTTGAAGATTCACCCAGATTTGGTTTTTTCCGTTCCAAGTAATCCTCATACAAAACCTTCATCATCTCCGACATGGCAAATAAAGTTTTTTCGAAACTCTTTCTCATCCTGAAAAAGTCCCTCTTCTGATGCCATCCTCCCGCTTCGAGAAGTTCTCTTTCTCGATCCAATCAATGGATTCTCTTCAACAAGCTCGCCTTCACCACGAAGTAGCTTTTCCCTAGTTAACATGCAAAACTCAAATCCAAACGTCAACTAGCTTTGATACCACTTCATTCGAAAATATCTTTTAATCACTATGGTTGAGTTATTAAGCAAGTGTTCATTAACCAATTAAGGAAGCTTAAAGAAAGAGGAAGAAGATATGAGAATATATCATAGCCATATAAACATGTATAGAACTGAAATGAAGCAAAAAACAACAGCAAACCATAACACCAATGTAATAACGAAATTCGGCAATCTCGCCTACGTCTCCGGGCCTTTGTCTCATTGGGTGAGACTTTCTTATTTATGTTCAAAGCTCAATAAGTACATCACAGCAGTGCCAAAAGGTTACAAAACTAATCTAGTCTTGTTCTCCCAGATATTAAGAACCCAACAGAAGAAACGACACTCAAAATGGATGACCAAAGCTCCCAGAAATGGCCTGCAAAGGTGCGCTCCTCAACAGCTTCCCTACATAAAAATGGCTTTGGCTTGGATTTCCTTCAGCATAAATCTGCTCTGAATCCTTGTCTCTCATGGCCCCAAGAAGGCCCGATTTATATAGATCTGAAGTTGGTTATCATATCCCAACTTCCTCCCAAGATCTGGCCTCAAAAAGGGCCCAATATCCCCCAAAAATGGGCAAAATCCTCCAAATATGTGGAGAAAATCAATAATAATTCCTATTATAAAGTTTAAACCCACTATATTCCAAAATACATGGGCGCATCCCCTAACTCGTAAGCCCCTGGACATATGGGCGCATGTCATATGCTCTCGGGCTAGGCGCTAACAGTTTTAGCCCCTAAGTTCTCGGCTCTGGGTCATATTACAGGCCATGCGTCCCAGTATCAAGGCTCCACGCGCTATTTTGTTTGGGCCCCCGACGGTTTAGCCCCTGGTCGGCGGGCTAGCTCGACCGACCCGGCTAAACCTTTATCCACTGCTTCCGTTATACATTGTCGGGTCCTATGGAGTATCCCCCCGTAACTGAGGGCTATTCCCATACCTGTGCAAAATGGTCTGGAAGCCCCGTGGCATGGTCGCATGGTGTCCCATATACCCAAGCTCTGGGCTATTCTCCATAATACTCGCACTAACATACCTTTACACTGCATGGTCATATGAGAAATAGTCGTATGGGACTTCTGTCGGGGGTTGGGGCTTAGCCCCATCCCTAAACTCCGCCACCTTAACATACATTTAAATTTAAATACACATAATCCCACATACGGTTAAGATTCATAGCGGAGGCGGGCTGGCTAGCCCGGCCCCGCCAAGACGTTGCCCAGTCGGAGGTCTGTACCTTCCACGTCATTCATCCGTACATCCAGTCACCCTGCCACGTGTCACCTCCAGAAGATGCCACATCAACTGTATGGAATATTCCAACTGCGCTGCCACGTCAGTTGTATGGCCGTACAATCTATACAATCATCTGCCACGTGGCACTGTACAGACTGTACAATCAACATTTTTTTGAATGTTGGGAAAAACGAACAAAACACGATATCAAGAGAATACGACATCCATTTGAGCTCGTTCAAGTTGCATTGGGTTTGTATCGATGAGGCCTACGCACACGTCCTTTTTGAAGCCCTTCTGAGAGCATTTAGTTTTAGGCCTTTCTGAGCCCTATCAGGCTCCTAGATCCGATTCTAGATCATTGAGTCAGCCTTCCCCCTCATCCAACAATATGTATATGGTACATGGTTCTTTCATCTATATCTTCTTGAGTTATCACATTTAATTGAGGAGTAAGATACATCATAACTCTTCTTTTCAATAGGTCATCATGTATCGAATTCAACACATTATCTACGAATGACCCAGAGGTAGAGCGCCTTCGTAGCCATTAGACTCATTGGTAGTTATCTCACATCCAACAAGGTTGAGTATCATTTGGACTTGATTGGATGATCCTTGTCATTGTTTGACTTCATAACATCTTTCATAGTGACAGGTTGTGCTCATACCTTCGAACCCATTTTCATTATTGGTAGTGTTCCTTCGTGCTTGATAAGTGTTTACATTATTGACATTTGATTAAGTGACTCTCTCCCTTGTGTCGACATCAGTACATTTACTATGGGGAGGAGTGTACATTTTGGGTGGTAGCAAGTAGGGGATTTGGATGAAACCCCTTATGTTTTAGTGTTTCATTGGGAGGGGTATATTTATTTGACTCCATTTCCCATTGGATGGGCTTTGGTATCACAAGTAATCTTACATGATTTTCTTGATCAGCTTACAAGGCCTTCTTTTCTTCCATACATTTACAGGGGTATTCTTGGTACATATTTCTTAGTTCTCATAGAGCATTATTGATACATTTTATAGATTTCTCACATAGGAGTTTCAAATTTATAGACACATAGATTCTTATGGTTCTCAACATCCCATAGGGGGATCCCGTCCCCTTGAGTCGCCATTGTTAAACCCTATACTTTCACCTTTGAACATCATGAGGGTTAGGAGCCAACATGCACTATTTTGTCGGTATTCTGAGATTCTCCCAGATTTTAGCACTTGTGTTGAGTCGGAGGTTGGTTTCCATCAGAGACAAGTACATGATTGATATGTGGTTGTTTTTTCTTTAGACATAAAGTTAGCTTGTTTTCCATTGCATTTGAGAGAGATGTCTACATACATCAGGTGTCCCTACTTTTTAGGAGACACAGTTTGAGAGGTTCACTTGACAGTTTGGAGCAATTTTGAGCATACAGGGCTGGCCCTTGCATGATTCTAGGCCTAATGACATTTTTTCGAGTGACATGCACTAACTTTCTATTTTTAGTAGGTTGGGCTCTAGGCCCCAGATTCAGATTTTGAGCACGCAGTATGGATCCTTGAGATATTCTAAGTCTTTCAGACTTTTTCTAGGATGATTTGTCACATATTTCTATTTTTATAAGGTTGAGCATCGGGGCTCGCATGTCAATTTGATTGTGGATTCAGAATTCTTGTGGAAAATCAAATTCGTCGAGTATAATATCATTGACATGCGAGGAGATTCTATTTTTAGCAGTGTCTATTTTTATACAGATGACATGTGCTTGTGTTCTCCTAGTCATCCTAATCATTTTTGTCAGTTTCCTAAAATTTAGGAGTCGTACCCTATTTTTAGCAATTTCTATAAATAGCAAGGGTGACAGTCTCCATATGTGACGAGTGACAGGCTCAGATTCTGACATGTGGCAGATTTTTATTGTGATGTGTCATTTACATATAATCAAGCAGAGGGGCGCATTTTCCAAGGCAAAGGAAATAAAGTCAACGAAGAATTAGATAAAGTGAAAATTAAGCCCATAGGATGAGGTGGCACTTTGAGGAAGATGATTTATCCAATTAAGGCTAACTTTTCTCACTAAATTTTCGTCACTTAACATATCTTCACTTTCCATGCATTAATTTCCCAAAATTCCCCTTAAATTGTTTTTAAACACTAATTTCCTAAAATTTAGGAAAATCCCTAAAAAATAGGGCGAATTCCTCTTCCCTAGCTAGCGCATGCATAATTGGCGTGTGTTGACGTGTTTTAGTTAAACAAACACTCAACTCACTCTTACCTTCACTTAATTTATCCTTCCCCTCACTTAACTAACTTTATCCCTCACTTCACTCACTATTATCTCAATTTCCATGCATTAACTCCGTCTTATCCTCATACATTTGCCACTCCTTCATTTAACTATCTCTCACACTCTCACACATGTGATCCTTTAACTCACCATGTGCATATACTCTCACTCATAACTCACCCATGCACATTAGTCACTCACACGTATTCCCTCATGCACATTAATTCCTAAATTACTCATTCACACGTACTCCTCTTCTCCTCTTGGGAAGTGCACCTCACTCTCTATATAATGGAGAGGTTTATTCATATTACGACCGGATTTTTGTGGTAGCAACACATGTTCTTCCTATATTTCTTCTCTCTCTTTCTTTTCTCTGATTCTATAGGCTGGTTATTTTCTCTTGAGCAAGGATGATCATCATACTAGTTGTGGACTTGCCAATTGTGGCACAACCAACCCTTTTTGCAAGCCTAATAATAAATAAATTTTGTGTTCCTAACCTTCCTTCTTGTTGGTACTTTGTTGAATTTTGCAATTAGATTTAGTAGTTCATTACTATTCATTGTGGTTTTAATTGATCTTTTGATTAGTTTCTTTCTTATTTCTCTTCTATCTTCTCTTGTGCTAACCCTGCAGGATCCCTCCAAGTTTAAAAAATTATCACTTCCCTACGTCTTGGGTAGAATTAACATGCTTTCCAAGACATTACAACCACTTTTTTTTGGCCTAATTTGCAGAAACTCAGACCTTAGGATAGCAACAAATCACCCTATGGACTCCCCCCTGAGGCTGGCAAGCACCAGTCCAAACAGAGAGGGGTCTAGTCCATGACAATTTGGGGCTTTACTCCTTTAATTAGCAATTTTCATGGATGTTTTACCAGGTATATTAACTCAATTGGAGGGTGGAAAAGTGTGCTAACAATACCCCATAATGGTTTCAAGAATTTGTAAATTGTCTTAGAGCACCATGGATTTTTGCCTCTTTCCTTGTTAAGTCCCAAGGTTCTAGCTTTTTCATACCTAGGGCTCTTGTATCCTTTAGGGGCACCATTGATGGCTTGTACCATTTCATTCCAATAAGGTGAGCGAAGAACATTGAATGGTACACCACATGCATAAAGAAGCCTAAAATTGTTTGATTCCACATGATCCCTACATCCTTGGTTAAGGAAATCTGATATTGTTCTACGTAATGACTGCAAAGGAGAGAACCCACTAGCATGGGGGGATGGGGATAGACCATTGAACATTCTTTGTTAACTCTCATGTTCAACTCTTGATTTTATTTATTTATTTCAAGTTGCCTCCTCTTCCTTTTGGTATTTGATTCTATATTTGGGTGGCACTTCCACATAGATTTAGACTCCTATACCCTTTATCTTCATCAAATGGCATAATCCCACATAGATGATTTCTCACATGGGTATAGGAACTTGTGTAACTTTTATGACAATGGTGGCATGTAAATTTGTGGTGTCACCCCCTCCCCCCCCCCAATCCTTGCCACATACTTCCACAAGGGTGTTAAGTTCTCTTTGGGTATCATTTTCATTTTCATCATCCCCTTCATTTCTTCCTCCTCTCTATGGTATGTGTTGTCTACTTCGATTTCTTCCTCACTATTGTGGGTATTTCGACGTCCTTGGGATCCTAAAACCACCATCATAATAAAAAATGGAACCAAAAGGACATATCACATTGACATACCCATCATGATTGTTAAATCTTGATAATAACTTACCACCTACAATAGAATGATGGAGGAGAAATGGAAAAGTGTAGGAGAAGAAATGGAAGAGTGTATGAGAAGAAAACATTCAAATATTCAAACATAGCATAATATAGTAGTTTACAACACATGGAAAATAATAAAAAAACACAAGAATGGACTTTATAGCCTACATCTTTAGCTCTCCAATGGTGGTTGAATATTACTATGACAACCTTCAATCTCTCTTCCAAGCTCTCACAAATGGAAGCTTTCAATCTCCCTTCCAATCTCTCACAAATGGCATCCTTCAGTCTCCCTTCCAAGCCCTCCAATCTTCCTATAGCAACCTTCAATTTTCCTTCCAAGCTCTCCAATCTCCCTTCAAACTCCCTATATCATCCTTCAATCTCCTCAAGAACTAGAAAGAAGCCCATTCAAAACCCTCCTAGCAAAGATGGGTGAAATGAGAAATAGAATGAGAGAAAAATGGAGTGAGTGAGTGTTTTAATCCTAACAAACCCTATCCATGCCTTTTGAAACCATTTGGAACCTTGACTTGGTTCTCAAATACCAAAAAAAATTGTTAATTTCACCTCATCACATGGGATTTCTTAGGGAGCAATCCTGCAGGAGCACTCAGGGAGCATTTTTTTTTCTCTTGGGATCATCTCGAGAGAGACACTCCGCAAGTGCTTCCAAAATTGGAAAGGAGAGTATTTATTTTGAAGGGAGCATGCTCTCAAAAAATGTTGCCAAAAGGGAGCATTTAGGAAGCACACTCCCAAGGGTACTTCCTGAACACTCCCTCTAGGAGCATGCTTTAGGAGCGAAGCGCTAGGGGATGGGGCACTCCCCCACAATGTAGGTTTATACACATTTTTCCATGTCTTATCTTATTTTTTATGCAAGCACTATTGCTAAACTTCACAAAAACATACTAGGTCGAATGTGCCCTTTGCCAATCAATTTCTGCAATTATGGTTGGACTTTTGCATTCAGTGAGATAGAGCTTTAATATAGTCTAATACCTTGCAATACTATAGATCGTTATAGATGGATGATGCACCAGATAGTCCATATTAGGGGTAGGCCTGTAAATTCCCTAAAAGTGTTATCATTTATCTTCAATAGTTTTTCAATTGTTGATCTTCTTTGAAAATATTCATAGTTGATTATTCGAAATTTTGAGGTTGAGCCTCTTGTGGATTCATCACGAAGAGAAAAAAAACTTTAGGGAAGCATTGATTACCCTTTTATCTTATACTACAACTATGAAAACCACTAAGTAAACTCATTTTATCTTTCACGAACTTATAATGATTTTCCTTCAATTGAACTTTTCATATCAATTCTACAAGTGTGTCCTTTTCAACAAAAAACTTCAAGTGGTATCATACTCGACTTTGTCAAGATACTTAGCGTGATATGAATTAAAACATACATATCTTGATGTGAGACTACATAATTAATTTTAGTTATAAAGAACTACTTCCACAACAACAATCTCCAAAATTGACATATGTTGTTGTAACAACGGTTGAGCTTCACATCATTCAAAGGTTGTCAATCGCTCAAGTCGAGTTGATATTAACACAAGGCATTGAATCACCAAGTGAACTTGGAATTGACCTAGGTAAGGGTGTCGAATCACCAAAGCTAGAGACAACTTTGCTATCAAATTAGTCACATTAATGTTAACCCAAAGACAAATCAATGATTTTTGTAGAGGTAGGCCTACAAATTCCTCAAAAGAAAAATCATTTAGGTAAGGGTGTCAAATCACCAAAGCTAGAGTCAACTTTTCTATCAAATTAGTCACATTAATGTTAAGCCAAGGACGGAAGAATGAATTTTGTAAGAATAAACCTACAAATGAATTTTATAGGAGTATGCCTACAAATTCCTTAAAACCGTAATCATTTATTTTCAACTATTTTGCAATTGTCAATTATTAAACATTTGTAAGTTAAATCACTTGTAGATTTATCACTAACACTAAAAACTTTAAGAAAGCATTAATTATCCTTTTATCTTATATTATAGCTATAAAAACCACCAAATAAACTCATTTTATCTTTCACAAAGTTATAATAATTCACCTTTGAACTTTTAATATTAATCCCACAAATATGGCCTTCTCAACACAAACTTCAATGGTAACATACTTGATCTTGTCCATATACTTAGTGTGATATGAATTAAAATATTGAACTAACTTTAATTATAAATAACTTCTTTCGCAACAATGTTGAGCTTCCCGTCAATCAACGGTTATCAAATTGATATTAACTAAATGCATTGAGTCACCAAGTGAACTTGGAATTGACCAAGGTAAGGGTGTCAAATCACAATTGATATTAACTAAATGCATTGAGTCACCAAGTGAACTTGGAATTGACCAAGGTAAGGGTGTCAAATCACTAAAACTAGAATCGACTTTGATATCGAATTAGTCTGGTTAATGTTAACCCAAAGATGGATGAATGAATTTTGTGACTCATGGTAAATAACTTAAAAAATATACCAATTCTAAAAAATAGAGAAATATCGTTTAAGGAAAAATCACCGTGCCAAAGAAATAAATTTTGTAATATAAACTTATCTATCATATATTTCAATTTAAAGGTAAAGAACTATAGAAGGTTTTTGAGTTAAAAATGGATACTTAAAGTGGCAAATATAAAATTTAACAAAACATACACGAGCGAAACTAAGCGATAATGTATCATGTTTCTAAATAAATATAGAGAATAAACCATTCTTGAGGGGAATAGTAGGTAAATTGTTATATAAAACCATGAAAGATGCTAACTATTAGAAAGGGAAAATAAGTAATTCACTAAAACGGATTATATAATTTATTTTTTCAGTATAATTATTTTTATTTTCTTTAAATAATTCAAGGTAGTGGAAAGTATAGTAAGAGAAAGGAAAAGTATATCTTACACATGCATGCATTTGACAAGAGAAGTTGCTTTCACCGCCACAAGAGAAGTTGCTTTCACCGCAGTCTCGATGTTTCAAATACTTATTAATAAGCATCTTCATGCTGCTTTAAAAACACCAAAATTAGACCCCAATTGTTTTAAAAGAACATGGATTGTAAGGATCGTTTTATTCATGATAACACAAATATTTGTTAAAAACACAATTATAAGAACATGAAATGAGTGTTCTTATGGAAAACAATCATTGTGTTAATAAGTTTTTTTTAATAAGTTGGGGTTGGGCACTCACGTAGCCAGCTTGCCATATGTAATGTCGAGAACAGGGAAAGAGTACACACCAAATCTTTAGATGTTTGAGGCGAGGCCATGCAACCAGCTTGCCATAAGTATTGTTGAGAATAATGGAAGGGTATACACCAAATCTTCAGATGTTTGAGGCGAGGGATGGACCTGGGTGTGGGGAGTACAACCCTACAGGTTTCAATATATGTAATGATGAGTGCAATTAGCCTAGGTTTGGTTCAGGCCAAAGGAAGGATGCAGCGAATGAGGATGATAAGTGGGATGTTTAATGGTAAGAGTACAATGACAGGCCAAGAGAATTATGCTTGGAAGAGGAGAAACTCAAATGTTCTACAGATGATGTATATGCTCAGCATAACAACACTCTACTTTTGGGTGTTTTTGCTTGGGAGGTGGAGCTTTAGTGGTGAGTTTGCCTCTGAGGATTTCTCATGGTGATATAACGGGGGATGGATTACGAGGTTATGTTGGGCTTGGGTTCTTTGTAGTCGATTTCTCCTCTGTGTTTTTTAGGAATTGCAGCCCTTGGGAGGGGGGGTGAAGCTCATTGATTGTCCTATGGTCCTACTCCTAAGGAGTCGAGGGATTTTGGAAGCTTTGGTGAGACTAGGAGAGATCCTTTTTGGTCTGCAAGGGGTGTATTTCCTTCGTGGTTGTGGCTAGTGTGGTTTTCTTAGTTAGGAAGCTCGTGTAGCAACCCTGGTAGTGGTTTGGGTTGGGTAGCGATGGAAAATATGGCTAGGGGTTGCAGTGACAAGGGGAGAAGACAGAGGTCGAGGAGTTCTGAGAAGGATTCGTCCTCTTATGGTCCAGTAGCTCCCACCCGCGTGACTCATGAAGCATGGGAATCTGGACACAGTTTCCAAGATCATTGCTCGGATGCAAACTAAGAGAGAAGTAAAGGACGTTGAGGCAGCAATGTGCACACAAACACTGACAACCCCTAACAATCATATTCTAGAAGAGACACATGATTGGGTTAGAGATCCATTTTACTCCAGGACAAGGGACATAAAGTATTTCAAAGTTCTTGAAAAATATTGGATTGTTAAAGCAATGGTGGGTCAAGCTCTAGAAAAAAGTATGGAAGAGAGGAGGGACATCATGCATTCCATACGCATTTTTGAAGGAAAGTTTGAGTTGTTATGTCACATCGTAGTTTGGGATCAGATTCAAAGTGTCCCCTTTATGCAAGCACGCGGTCACTAAGCAGAAGTCGAATGGTGGTTCGGCCAGCTCTTCAGGAACCAAAGACAACCCCATTGAGTTGGATTTAGACCTTTCGACTCCAACAAAAAAGGAAGATAAGGAAGATGACGTCCAAACTACAATTGGTGGATGATAGGTTTGAAATTGGTTATTATGTTTTGTCTTTCTAAAGATATGAACACTTGTAGAATCATAAGACATGTTACTTTAAAAAACTTAGATAAAATGTTATTTTGTTTGGTCTTAGTTATTAACAACTATGAAACTCAAAACACTAATAATTTTTTAATTAATAACTCATCTTAATATATCATCAACAAGATTTATAAAACCTCATACACACCAAGATCAATTCAAATTATAAATTTTGTTCGATTTGAATGAAAAGAATCTTCACTTCCACAGGGAGTATTTATTACTTTCAAAGCTATCGACACAATGCTTATTCCTTCATAATGATGTAAATGCTATTAAAAGAGGAAAGTCAATAAAAAAGATACCAATAAATTATTATGAAATGCTATTAAAAGAGGAAAGTCAATAAAAAAGATACCAATAAATTTACATTAGAACATTCATTATTTGGATTCAATACGGATGTTTTAATATTTATATAAATAATTAAGCTATTGGTTTAAATATAGCAAAATATTTACTACTTTCAAGTTATTGACATAATAAAGTCCATCGGGATGATGTAAATGACACAATGCTTATTCTTTCATAATGATATAAATGTTATTATTCCTTCAAAATGATATAAATGTCATTAGAAGGGGAAAATCAATAAAAAAATACCAATAAATTTATATTAAAACATTTATTATTTGGATTCAATACGGATGTTTTAATGTTTGTATAAATAATTAAGTTATTTTTAATATTTGTATAAATAATTAAGTTATTAGTTTAAATATAGCAAAATATTTACTACTTCCAAGTTATTGAAATAATAAAGTCCGTCTTGATGATGTAAATGTACCATCTTAAAAGGAAAGTCATTTACATTAAAACATTCCTTATTTGGATTTAATATGGATGTTTAAATATTTGCATAAGTATATTTGGATTTGATATGGATGTTTAAATATTTGTATAGATCAAAATTGAAGTTATTATATTTGGATTTGATATGGATGTTTAAATATTTGTATAGATCAAAATTGAAGTTATTAAATTAAGAGCTGTCTAGCTTGTCATAAAAGGCTATAAATTTATTTTTCATATAAATGAAAATGAAAATGAAAATTATTTGTCAAATTTAAAATGGAAATTATTTTAGGTTTTTTTAATCAAAGGGTAAGAAAAAATTTCATAGATATTCTACTTTTCATTGTTTTTATGGGTTTTTTATTTTATTAATATTTCTCCCCCGTACTTTAACCATAGATAAAAAGAATGTTTACAATTTTTCCTTCTCTCATGTCACTTCAAAAGAAGAAATGTTATTATTTTTATACAATAAAATCTTATTTTCATGGAGCTCATGCATTCATACATCTCTTATTTATTAAAGCTACAATTTAGTAATGAAGATTAAGGATCAAACTTTGATTGTTGATTGTGGTGCATTTTCTTGCTCCTCATAGAGGAGGAACAATTTTTTGTTTGCTACACTTGTTCATATTTATGATTGGTATCTACCCATACTCTCTACATTTGTCGTGTGTCTTCTTCTACAAGTGTTTTCTTCTAAATGGTACCCATCTTCTTGTTAGGATATTTAGACACTTAGGAGTTAGTGAAGATCTATTTGGTCTAATGTGTCATTGGGTAAAAGTGTGTTTATTTAGTATGCATTAGTATGCATTTGTAGTTAGGAAATTTGACGGTCACAATATGTTCCCGACATAAAGTGATCTGACAGTTCATATTCTCCTCGATCTTAACAACTACATTGATATGTGGCTTAACACCTGATTGGTCCATGATCTCCATTTAAAGAGCAGGGAGGGTCAATTTCCAATGATCAATTGTGAGAAACTCTTTTGTAAAATATCTTTGTAATCTTTTTCGCTTGCATTAATAAATTGCTCCAAGTGGTTGCGTTGGTTGGGGTCGTGGATGTTTGCACGTAGGGATTCTACCACGTCAAAACATCGGTGTGTTGATCTTTGATCTGGTTTTGTGAGTGGTTACTTAAGGTGTTCGTCCTCTAGTGGAATACCTATGTTTTAGAACATGGTATAAGAGCCTGTTTGAAGACCCGCTCCCGTTGTAGATCGAGATCATGAAGCCGAGTTGCCTCATCTATGGTTTCTGCCATTTTTGTACATTTCTGGGCTGAGAAGACTGTTCCATTGCATCTGGAGCGCTCGTTCCAGTCATGAACGCTTTTCGTTTCACTCGAAAAGGTTTTTGTTTCCCCAAGATACGGTCATTTCAGTCAAATCCGGAGGTATAAAGCCTGAATACGCCCTTTTTAAATTTTTGCAGATTTTATTTCAGTTTTCTATTTTTCGTTTCCGAGTTGTTATTCTTTTGGATTTGTGTATACTTTTTGCCTCGCTCCCTATGCGATCTCGGAAAATCAGAAACAGATCGAAAAGGTACATTTTTCGGGTAAGCTAACCGATATCTAACCCTTGTTGTCATTGAGAAGCGAATATTTTTTATTCTGTGAAAAGAGTTTTTTATAAGCATGCTCTACAAGGCCGTCTTCAACAACAACAACACCCCCAATCCTCCTCCTAAACAATACAATATGTTTTGCTAGCTCACTTGGTTAATAGTTGCCTTATTAAGTAAGAGTTCTTGAGTTCAGTCTATGTTTTGTTACTTTTTTTGAAAAAGTTCATGCATCCATTGTAAAGTGTATTTCACTTCAAGTATAAAAGTGAATCACTATAAGTAGCTTTAATATTTTATTTTAAAGTTATTTATTTTGCATTCAACTTTCTTTATAAAGTAACTTCATTGTAAAAGTGATTCCCGCTTCTTTTTATAAAAGTGGGTCACTTCATAAAGCAACCTATTTGTAAAAGTGAGGTTATTTGAAGGGGTATCACCACGTGAACTAACTTTTACTTGCCACGTCGTTCTTTGGTTACCATTTATGCCTTTTTTTTAAAAGGACATAACTTTCACATCCGAAGTCCGTTTTGATCAGTGTCGGTTTTTTTTTTAAATCGCCCAATTTTTCGAGATATTTCTATCCAAATCATCAGTTTCAGTTTTTAAATCCATATTATCTACATATTTAATATGGCTTCTTCCAGTGATCTTTTGCTTACCGACACTAACTACTTCCAATGGAAATCCCCTATGGGGCATTTATTAAGAAGTAAAGGCCTCTACCATATTACCTTGGGAAAGGAAAAAGAACCCATTGATGATGAAGAGAAAGTCAAATGGGATAATAGGAATGACGAAGCACATGGATTAATCGGAATGTCCATATCTCCTGATTTAATGTTCCACCTTAAGGAAATTGATGACTCCGATGAAGCTTGGGAAAAACTTGAATCTGTGTTTGGTAAACACAATATTATTCGAGCACAACAGTTAGAAAATCAGATAATGACTTTAAGTCCAAATGATTTTTCTTGCATTGAAGATTATCTATCTAAGTTTAAAACACTTAGAATTTATGTGAAGAGTGCAACATAAAGTTGGAGGAAGAGTGTTGCATCTATATTATTCTTTCTAAGCTAGGTAGTGCATATTATGTGTTTGTATCTACTTTTTATGCCATGAGAGAGGCTCTATGGAAAGTTTATCAAAAAGATTATAGAGAGATTTTACAAGAGAGTTTTTCACAACCGATCATCGGCAAATCACCCTCCATGCTCTTTAAATACAGATCATGGACCAATTGAGTGTCAAGCCACAGATCAATGTAGTCGTTAAGAATCAAGATCGAGAAGAATATGAACTGTTGGATCACTCTATGTCGAGAACATATCATGACCGTCAGATTTCTTAACTACAAATGAATACTAAAGAATACTAAAGAAACACACTTTTACCTAACGACACATTAGACCAAGTAGGTCTTAACTAACTCCTAAGTGTCTAAATATCCTAACATCCCCCCTTAAGAACAACTTGGGATAGGATTGAAGGATTTACAATAGTCACACAATAGTAGAAGGAAGGAGGCATTACAATCTATCCCCTCTTAATGACAACTTCTTGAATGCCTAACATAGATCGAGGTTTCGAAAAATTCACTTTTGTAAGAGACTTTGTGAAAATTTCTGGAACTTGATCTTCTGTAGGGCCAAAGAGCACTTCAATAACTTGATCATAAATGAGCTTTCTGATGAAGTGCATGTGTAGCTCAATGTGTGTTGTGCTGATATTGAATTGGGTCTTTGGCGAGCTTGATGGAACTTTGATTATCACACCAAATCCTGGTTGGATGATGCCACTGGAATCCAAACTTTGAAAGGATTTGTCGAAGCCACAAGGCTTCTAAACTTGCATTTACCACTACTCGGTACTCTACTTTTGCTGAAGAAAGTGCAATCGAATGTTGTTTCTTACAGGCCCAAGTGATAGGTCCTTAACCAAGGCTGAAAAATAACCTGCAGTGGACTTTTGATCATCAAGGTCACCCCCCCAATCTGAATCAATGAAGCCAACCAATAAAGGAGTCCCCCTTGAACTGTAATGTATCCCAATCTGAACTATACCCTGGACATACCGAAGTATCCTTTTAGTTGCTTTCCAATGGCTTTCATGGGGTGTTTACATATACCAGGTAACAAGACCAACAACAAATGAAAGATCGGGATGGGTATTAGTCAAGTATAAGAGGATACCAACTAAATGTCAGTATAAAGTAGCATCAACTTCGAGAGAAGTACAGGTGGCAATAAGCTTGACTCCAGACTGGAAGGTAGAAGGGGCTAGTTTACAATCTTCCATGTGGAAGCGACAAAGAGGGTCACAAACATACTTAGACTTGGAAAGAAAAATTATTTCCTTGGTTTGCAAAACTTTGTGGCCAAGGAAAAAGTGAAAAAAGCTTAAGTCTGTCATTTCAAATTTCTTCTTAACATGGTTTAAAAGTTTGGAGTCACTACCAGTAAGGATAAGGTCATCAACATAAAGGACAAGGATTATGAGAGGGATTCCTACTTTCTTGGTATAGACATTAGGATCAGAATGACATCTGGAAAATCTGGTGTCAATAAGAAAGTTGTCCATTTTGGAATACCAAGCTCGGGGAGCTTGCTTAAGACCATAAAGAGATTTCTTAAGGAGATAAACAAGGCTAGAGTAATTTTAGATATACTCAGGACGTTGTTCCAAGCTGATTTCTTCTTGCAAATCCCCATGCAAGAACGCGGTTTTAACATCCATCTGATGGACCTCCCATTTATGTGAGGTAGCAAGGGAAAGATCAAGGCGGATGGAATTCATTTTGGTGACAGGGGAAAAGGTTTCATTGTAGTCAATTCCTTCAACTTGGGAAAATCCTTTGGCAACTAACCGAGCCTTGGTTCTTTCAACACTTACATATGATGCATACTTAGTTTTGTAGACCCATTTACATCTAACAAGTTTTCTTCCTTTCGGAAGAGCTACACGATCCTAAGTATAGTTTTCCATTAAAGAACGATACTCTTTATTCATTGTTGTATCCCAATCTGGATGACCTGAAGCTTCTACAAATGCATCTGGATCATGAGTCTCTGAAACATGAGCCAAAAGAGAAGAGGCTCACTGGAACTGTGAACGTGTCCAATGCTGATCTGAAGGATCACCGAAAAGGTCACTAGTTGCTTCTGGTGTTGAACAGACCCATCTAGGAAGCGGTGGTGTTAGTGTTGGTTTAGGTTCAATGGACTCATCTAGAGGAAGGTTAGCATGCAGAGGTGGATTTTCATCCTCACTGTCATCATTTGAAGAAGAAACTGGAATAGGAACAAAAGAAGGCACAAGCATTAAAGATGGCTCGCAGGCCGAAGAAAGCACAAATATACACTTCTCACTTTTAGACTGCAATGCTTTCCTTTTCTCATCAGGAATGTGAGCCATGCTATACTGCCAAATACACAGAAGTGACTTACATCTTGTTTAATTTTAGTCCATGATTCTTCCGATGTTATATTTTTAAGAGCCTTTGTAGAGCGTGATTTACTATGTAATTTGCACAGTCGATGTCTTCTTCCCAATACTTTAGACTTAATCCCTTAAATTGGATCATACAATTAGCCATTTCTTTTAATGTGCAGTTCTTTCTCTCAGCAACACCATTTTGTTGTGGTGTATATGGAACCAATGTTGTATATGTCGTGTCGGGGAAAGTGTCGGCGAGGGTCCGGAATGTAACTTCTCGGCGACATCGACAGAAAATGTCGGAAAATGTCGCAAGACCTCAAAAAATTACAAAAACCCTCATTTTTTTCAATTTTTTAAACTTGTAAAGCAACAACAACATCAAATAAACACTTTGCTACATAAATATAAAAATACAACTAATAAATAAGATGCATAAGATGTCAAGTGGTCGCATATCGTTACTAAACTGGAAATTATGAAACATGTTCCTGATAGGATGATAGTAGATACAAAATCACATCAAATGATAAAAATAAATGTATCTCATGAGATGAATCATCGTGAGGAATCTAGATACTAAATAGTTCATGATAAAATGAAAATGATAGATCACAGGGATCCAAAATTCAAATCATTGATTCCCTCTTTGTCGTGTTGCTGCTTCTCTAGCCCTTTTATGGGTAAAGGGCACCAATTTTCCTCTGGAAGCAGTAGGTGGTCGTGGAGGTACACTAGATGAGCTTGGATTGGAAGCTCCAGCTGCTCCAGATGCTACATCTGAGGTGGTAAGTGATGGGGACGAGGTGGAAGGAAAAGTGTGTTGCCACCCAGTCCCAACAGACCCAAGTCCAACTCCAGGTATAACTCTCCGTGGAGGTGGTGGTGGCATTGGATCCACTGGAAGTCCAATCTCCTCCTCAGCCTCTGTATCCATTGGAAGTGGAACATCGTCCTCCTCCTCCTCCTCTGTTGCCCCCTCCTCCCTCAAATCATTTGTATGCTCCTCCAACCACTCGGGGGCCTCTTCCATCTTAGGCTCCTGAATCTCCACCCTCCACTGACTGGTGGTGTCAATGTTATCCAATGAAATGGCTTCTATGTCAGGTTCTTTGTCAAATTGCTTCACCCACAACCTTAGATTGTAGTAGACGTATACCAAGTCATTAAGACGTTGGGTACCTAACCTGTATGAACATTGAGAGCTATAGTTAGTGATGGTAAATAAATAGAAAATACTAAATTGTAAAAATTAAAATTAAAAAAAAAAATAAAGTTTAAACAATTTAAATTTTGATTGTTCCATTTTTTAACATTTCTAACCTGTTGCACTTCTTGGAGTGTATCTTTTCAAAGGCACTCCAATTGCGCTCACAACCTGAAGAACTACAAGTTTGACTAAGCACTCGAATGACAAGTTTCTACAACTCTGGGAGCTTTCCACCATAGTGTTTCCACCAGACATCTACAATGAATAAAATGAAAGGAAGACAACGAATTATATTTTAGATTTCCATCAAGCAATAAATGTCATATATAATATATAGAAAGGAATAAACAAAATTTCAAATTGAAGCTTACCTGGCATCCTTGTGGTCCTATCTTGGACAACCATATCATAGCCCAACATCCCGGATGCCATCCTATATGTCTCATTCTGTCTAGAAATATCTGAGCGTTCATCTGGAGTCAGCACCATCCTCTGAACACATTGGAGGAAACCATCAATGACCTCACCATCAAAATTAAATCCACAAGCATAAGCGAATGCAGGGTTGAGGTAGAGCCCTGCTGCATGAATGGGATGATGGAGAGTGTTATTCCATCACTCATCAATCACACCCCATATCTGAGCTCTTTTGGTGAGTCCTTCCTCCCCCTTGTTCTCATAGTACCGGTAGATAGCTTCCTTGGCCCTATCCATGGCCTCATACAAGTAGCCCATTGCGGGCTTCTCACCATCAACCAATCGAAGAACCTTTACCAAAGGTTCACTAATGGTACATACCTCCCCTACTCCACTCCAGAATATCAAGTCATGTCCCAGAAGTTGGGCTATGGCTTGCCCATCTTGTTTGGTGCTATAGACACAAGCAGCCCACTCATTAGAAAGAAACATTCTTTGTAAGTCCAACATACTTTTGAGGAGCAACTGAAGAGAAATGAAGCTGGTGGAAAAACGTGTGATTGTGGGATGCACCAGCTCTCTGTTCCCTGTGAATTGTCTCATGAGTGAAAGAACATGTGTGATTATATATATATATAATGTCACACTCTGAGTTGAATCAATGATTTCCTTGATCCAAGGAAGTTTTCCCATGTTCTCTAGCATCAAATCAATGCAATGGGTGGCACAAGGACTCTAGTACAAGGATGGATACCTCTGCATAAGCATCCTCCCAGCAGCAACATAATTAGCAGCATTATCCGTGATGATTTGGACAACATACAACTGGCCTATCTCTCGAATAAAGCCATCCAACAACTCACATAATAATTTTTCATCTTTTGTATATGCACTTGCATCAACACTTTTGATAAACATTGTCCCATTGGGACAATTAACCAATAAGTTTAGAATTGATCTACCCTTCCCATCAGTCCACCCATCCAACATCACAGTGCATCCGATTGTCTTCCATGTTTCCTTGAGCTGAGCTAATCTTTCTGTGCAGTCAACCTTTTCCCCTTGAAGGAGACAGCCTCTCAAATCCTGATAGGAAGGGCCCCTATACCCCGGGCCAACAATTGTAGTAGCTTCAGACATGGGATGGTATAAGGGGTTATTGGCAATGTTAAAAGGTATATCACTCCAAAGAAAACATTTGACCACAAGCGTGTTGGTCTCCTCTGTCTCTTTTTTTTTAATCAATGACCGAATAGAAGGTTGCCCCCCAGGTGTTGACCTCATCACAAAGTAAGATGAGGTTGATGAGGGGGCTACAGAAGTTGAGGGCCCTGTGGCTGAGGAGTGGGATTGTGGTACTACTAGTCCCGCCTCAGAGGCACTTGTTCCACTGTATCTATTTGCAGTGGAACGTGCAAGTTCTTTTTTGCGAGCCTCGGTTGCATCCCTCTTATTAGCCATATCAATGAGTGATTGGTTTGAAATATGCACAGTTTTCAAGGTATTGTTTGGACAAGGATCCACATCAAACCCAAGGATTTTGGCAAGGTGGAATTTCAAGTGGCTAATTCATGCAAAAATCTTTTTGCTGCAAAGATTGCATGTCAATACTTGTCTATTGGGAAGTTGCACGGGTTCACCATACACCCACATTGGATCCAATGCCTTTGGCATTTTGTTTAGATGAAAATATTAAACCTATGGCACAAAAAAAATAAAAAAATAAACACACGATAATGCAAAGGTTAAATAATAAGAGATAGATGAATTAGAATGATTGAATCTTCCATTCAAAAACAACAACAAGAGGCACATTGCAAACCCTAGCCTAACTCTAAAAATTTAAAAAACAAAGTTCAAACTTCAAACAAATGAAAGAAAAACATTTTTTATCATACCTGGAAATCTTGATCTCTCCGCTGGCGCTAATGGAAGCAAAATCCTTGGTTTTCTCCTCCTTGGATAGGATGCACAATGACTTCCCTCACACCTCTCTAGCTCTCTCACACTTCACAAATGAAACAATGACAAAAAAAAAGGACCCGCGGCCTCTAAAACCCCTCACGCGCACTTTTTTTCCACGTATATTCTCAACAGGGTGACACATTGCATCGACCCGCGACACATTGACAATTTCTCGTGACACAATGAAAGTGTCGCGACACTTTCATTGTGTCGGATGTGTCGCGAAATTTTATGATGAAAATTTCGGGAGGGTGAAAATGTCGTCGACATTTCCGACATTTCTGAAATATCAGAGATATATTCAATAGTGTATGGAACAGTGTGTTGCATTTGGATGCCCTATGTAGTGCAGTAACTTGTAAAATTATTGTTGACATATTCGCCTCCATTATTTGTTCTTAACCTTTCAATTTGATGTTCAGATTGTTTTTCCATAAGGGCCTTGAAGACCAGAAACTTGTCAAAAACTTCACTCTTAAGTTTTAAAAAGTAAATCCAAGTACGTGTGAAAAAATCATCAATGAAAGTTCAGAAATACTTGCACCTAGAAAAAGAAGGAGAAAAAAGTGGCCTACACAAGTAAATATGAACAAGCCGCAAAGGGCCCGAGGCATGCCAAGAGGCACATTTGTCAAAACTATCCCGATGATGTTTGTCGAGAACATAACCGACACAAACACTATCTCTGCATGAAACAAGAGTAAAACCAGTCACCATCTGTTGATTACATAGTTGTTGTAATGAGCACTAGTTAGATGAACAAACCGCTCATGGCAAAGTTTGCTCAAGTCATCGTTATGAGCAACAAAAACTGATGGAAAAAATGATGTCCCAAAGTTGTCAAACGTGTACAACCTGGTAATATCATCAACAATTCCAGTTGCAAGAACATGTTGAGGATCATTTAGATCCTTCATTACAACTTGGTGAGGTGAAAACTCTACGGTTTTATCTTCACCTGAATGAGTGATTTGATATACTGATAGAAGGTTACAAGAAAGACTTGGAACACATAATACATCATTGAAATGACCATTATATACCTGAACTGTTCCAAATCCTGCAACATTAAGAGATCTATCATCACTAACAAATATTTTCTTGGTGTTACATTCATTTATAGTAGAAAATATGGATTTCTCCTTATCCATATGATATGATGTTCCAAAATCAATAATTCAATCATCGGGAGAAGAAGTAGAAGTTGCATTGAAGGAGAAACCTGAAGCAGAAAGTGAATGTCCATGAGAAGAGGAAGAACAAGAAGTAGAATCAATATTGATGTTGTTCTTTTTCATTATTGTTTCTAAAGATACCATCTTCGTGAAACATTTGGACTCATCATGACCATCTTTCCCACAAAAGTCAATATCTGTCAGTCTTCATATATTTAGTTTTTTCTCCTTTCTCACCATTAGGAGCTGAAGTTGTCTGAGTGGGTTTGGGATGTTTATTTTGCTTCTTGTTGTGGCGATGATGTTGTTTCCTGGGATCCTTGGGTTTATCTTTCTGTTGGGCGACAAAGGCTTTGTTGGAGGCACATGCAGTGATGATCACTCCTAGTTGTACAAGCTTATCTTGCTCTTTAATCAAAGCATCACAAAAGGACTCAAGAGTGGGTTTTTGATAAGGTTTCCCTAGAGCCTCTATCATGGCATAAAAGGTAGATACAAACACAGAATATGCATTACCTAGCTTATAAAGAATAATATAGATGCAACGCTCTTCCTCCATCTTTATATTAAACTTAGATAGATAGTCTTCAATGCGAGAAAACCCATTTGGACTTAAAGTCAATATATGATTTTCTAACTGATGTGCTCGAATAATATTTTGTTTACCAAACACAGATTCAAGCTTTTCCCAAGCTTCATCGAGGTCATAGCCTTGTGGCTTCAACAGATCCTTTTAGAGTTTAGATTCCAGCAGCAACATCCGACCAGCGTTTGGTGCGACAATCAGAGTGCCATCAAACTCGTCAAAGACCCAGGTCAACATCAACACAATAAACACATCGTGCTACACATGCACTTTATCAGAAAGCTCATTCACGATCAAGTTATTGAAGTGCTCTTTTTCCCTATAGAAGATCTAGTTGCAGACATTTTCACAAAGTCTCTTACACAAGTGAAGTTTTCCAAACTTTAATCTATGTTAGGCGTTCATGAAGTTGTCATTAAGGGAGGATAAGCTCTAATGCCTCCTTCGTTCTCCTATTGTGTCACTATTGTAAATCCTTCAATCCTATCCCAAGTTCTTCTTAAGGGGAGATGTTAGGATATTTATACATTTAGGAGTTAAGATCTACTTGGTCTAATGTGTCGTTAGGTAAAAGTGTGTTTCTTTAGTATGCATTTGTAGTTAGAAAATCCGACAGTCACGATATGTTCCCGACATAGAGTAATCTGATGGTTCATATTTTCCTCGATCTTAACAACTAAATTGATCTGTGACTTAACACATGATTGGTCCATGATCTCTATTTAAAGAGAATGGAGGGTCATTTGCTGATGATCGATTGTGAGAAACTCTCTTGTAAAATCTATCTGTAATATTTTTCTTTTGCATTAATAAATTGTTCGAAGTGGCCGCATTGGTTGGGTTCGTGGATGTTTCCCCATGGGGTTTTACCACGTCAAAACATCAGTGTATTAATCTTTAATCTGGTTGTGTGAGTGGTTATTGAAGGTGTTCATTCTCTGTTGAAATACATGTGTTGTCGAACACTTTTGCACTGTGCATTTTCTTCTACAAGGTACCCATCTTATGTAAATCCACCGTGTGTCTTCTTCTTCATGGTACCCATCTTCTACAGATCAACTAGGTGTCTTCCTATTCGCGGTAAGTAAGGTACCCATCTTATTGATATCCATCGCGTGTCTTCTTCTTCACTGTACCCATCTTCTACAAATCAACTGCTTAATGCGTCTGTATAGAGTTGTCAAGTTTTTTGGATTCTAAAGTTTTGCATGTGATGGCCACCCCAAAAGTTCACGGACAACCATGAAATCTTTTTAATGCACTACTCTATGTTGTCATGTTTTTAACCTAAAATTTATAAAATACACTTAATGGCTAAGAGGATTCCGCTCTTCCTTTTTCTCACCTTCTTTAATTTTAGGTTGTTTTTAATGCACTTAATTGGCTAAAAATAAACATTTTCCACAAATATATCTCATATAAAATATAGTGGTTTTGTGGTCACCATAGATTTAATTGCACAATGATATATTATTTTTCTTATTAGATATCTTAAAAACATATGGCAAAATTTCAATGTGTATTGTAGCGATGCCTAAAAAAGTTTTCCCAAACAATGAAACATGCATGCAAAGTTTCTTCTGGGAACTATTGGGTCTTTAAAAAAAACATGCATGCGAAGTTTCTTCCAGGTTCTCTTTATAGCAGGTCATTGTTAAGCAACGCCACATTGACGGATAGTTACCAGCAATGCCTACTATGGAGGAGAGAAGATCCATACCTGCATTCTTTATCTACTGAATGTGGAAGTGACCGGGATATGGGGAAAGGAGGGACTACACGTATCCAATCACTTACTAGTTTTGAATGTGTAAAAAAATTATTATTATACGTATTTAATTAAAAATTTAAAGTTATGTTAAATTATTTGAATTTATTTTGATGATTAAAAAATTATGTCTGAAGAATGATAAGTTAAAAATTCAAATTAATCCTTCAATTTAAAATACAAACCTTCTTTTCAAATTTGATCCCTGATAATTACATGGTACAAAAATCTAACTTCAAAGATGCCGTTGCATACAATGGATCAAGGTTTTAGCTTAATTCCCTAACTCAACCATGAAATAAAATTTTGATTTAAATGATTATATTGAACTAGAGAAGGTGAAAAGTATTTCGTATTAGTCCCTGCCTTGAGATGCACTGACTACGCAAATAGATGTATTCATTTACCTTTATCCTTGAGTTTTTAGTTAAAAATATATAAGACTATTTATCTTGTCCAATCAACATCTCGACATTTTTCCCTCTTATTTGGCCTTGACAGGGAAAATGTTGGGTTTAAAAGTTAGGAAATGGTTCATGTATTTATATTACTTCTAGATTTTCATCTTAATATTAATTTCATTCCAATATTAATTCGTGTTTAAGTTTTAATTTTCATTCTCTAATGTTCGCTGCATTGATCATGGATGTTAATAACCAAGTGTTCACCTTACATAGATGTTAATTGCTAAGTGTTGAAGTCGTTAAACTTTATTTTTCATTCTCTTGGTGCATTGATCATGGATGTTAATGGCCAAATGTTCACCATACATGGATATTAATTGCTAAGTGTTAAAGTCGCTAAGCTTTATTTTTCATTCTCTAATGTTTGGTGCATTGATCATGGATGTTAATGGCCAAGTATTCACCCTACATGGATGTTAATGGCTAGGTGTTGAAGTCCACTTTGTATAAACCAATTTATATTTACTTCAAACCTGGATCCCCAGGTAGCTCGTACTCCTCACTTACCTATGCTCCCTCCCTACATGTTTAGAGCGACTACGTCCCTCGATCCGACGGTTCTGTCCCTCAATCGATCTCATGTCCCATAAAATGTTTTGGGCTTTTCATTCAGCGTCCCCATTCGACCTAGTTGGAGGCTTTGTTTGCTGGGAAAATGTTAAATCCTTAGCAGAGGCCCAAGAATGATTAAGATGCTAAATACTTACTAGAGGCTTTAAGAATGATTTAGAGTTGAATTTTGGGATTGGAAAACAAAAAAAAAAACCTTTTTGGTTTGCTGGTTAGGCAGGTTGTTTTTTATGGTTGTGAAATATGGGAAAACAATATGTCAATTTGCATTTGGAGACAACTAGAAAGAATTTAGAAGCAATTAATTACTAGCTATCTCAAAGTTAAAGCCACTCTCCAGTATGAAATTATTTTAGCTAAAACAGGTACTTTTCTGTTGGAGGCTACAACTATAACCAAATTAATAAGCTATTTAAAGAAGGTGGAAAACATGGATAACCAAAGCTGGCCCAAGTTAGCTATGGAGTAGGAGTTAGACACTAGGAAGAAAACTTGAATGAAACAAAATAAAAAGTGGTTGAGTAAGTGGAATATCAAGCTGCATGAATGTCCTAACACTAAGGAAGAAATAAAAAAAAGCTAGTGTTTGAAAAATTTAGGATTTTAACCCAAATTGTGACCATAGTGAGAAAACATATTTAAGGACAGCTATTAAAGGAAAAACAAGGTTAGTTGCACAAGTGAGGGGTTCACATCAATTTAGATGTGAGAATGTACACTTTGTCATGAAATGTACAGCCTACTGATATAGGTAGTCAGTATAAAAACAGCTTAAAGGTCGACAACATGCACCAACTATTTGACCACCAGATTGCTATTCTTCTAGTCAAGATTCACAGAAAATCCGGCATCGAAAAAAATATGAAAATGAGTTAGAGATGTTATTCTCTTGATCTCCGTCCATCAGTCAATCCATGGATCAGTCAATCGATCAATGAATCAATCTCCGGCCTAAGTGTGTGAAATAAAGCGTTATACAGAACTACGTTGTAAACATGGAGCGCATATTAATACCCTTATTACATAGTCTTTCAAGGGCCCATATTAATATCCTTATTGCATGGCCTTTTGTCGATGATAGGAGAATGGAATTTTCAGTTTTTTGTTTTCTAGATTGGCAGCTGGAACGCTCTCTGTCCCTTACTTAGGGAGTTGCTTGACGACACATAATTTTAATTTTGCCTACAACTTTTTCCATTTAACTAGTAATTATTTCCATCCAGCGTTTGGAAACACAAAATTTTCATTTAACCGTTAATTTTTTACTTTTATCGTGCAAGTTCTTCATTTAACCTATGTGAATTCTTGTATTCAACCAATGTTTCAATTGACATGAAATTCTTTTGATCCAGTTCTCAAGCCCAGAATTTTCATTTAATCTGTGATATTTTTCCATTCTTTCCAGTAATTCTTTCCATTCCGTGCTTGAAAACACAATTTCCTTTCATATCTGCATTTAACCTATTTCTGCATTTAACCTGTGTTTTGTAGTTAACCAATATTTATTTTCATTTGACATGTAATTCTTTTTATCCCGTGATCGAACTAATCTTTGTTGACAAAGGATAGCTAAAATGTAATTTCCTTTCATATAACTTGTAAATTCTTAATTTGACCTCTAATTTTTTATATTTAAAAGTGTTTATTAATAAGTAATTTCCTTTTATATAATCTGTTTCTTTATTTAACCTCTAATTTTTTATGTTTAACCGGTATTTATGAATATGTAATTTCCTTTTATATAATCTGTTACCTGTAACTTCTTTATACATTTAAAGTGTATTATTTTTCATTCCACATATAATTATTTTTATATAGACATGTAATTTTTTTTTATCCATATGTAATTTCCTTTTATATAATCTGTTACCTGTAACTTCTTTATACATTTAACATGTGATTTTTTGTATTTAACCAATATTTATATAATCGGTTACCTGTAACTTCTTTATACATTTAACCTGTGATTTTTTTGTATTTAACCAATATTTCTTTTGATTTAAAGTGTATTATTTTTCATTTCACGTATAAAAAGATTATATAGATTTCACCGTCCTTGAGGATACAAAATTTTCAGATATAGACAGCAAAAAAGAAAAATCTTGATGTACATAAGGACGGTGCAACTCGGCTTACCAAGGTCGTCGACCTTGGACCTGTCCTCCTCATTCTTGTCCTCCTGGGGCTTTTGATTGCTTGCTCAAGAATTCTTCTTCCTTTAACAAATAGTCTTTGATTCATTCGAGTTTCAACAGCCTGAGCTTGTATTTGGTGAGAGGGGGAGCCGTGCGTTCGTTCTCCAAACATATTGACTTGATGAGCCAATGATTATTCTTGAGGGAATTCAAAGTGAAGCTAGATTTCGTTCTTCAAACATCTTGACTTCATGAGCCAATGATATTTTTGAGGGAATTCAAAGTGAAAGAAGCCATTGCATGTAAGGGCAACACATCAGGTTAGGCAAAGTGTTTACACATAAGGGAAGACTAGTATGGAAAATGTTTCTTTTATGTTAATAACTAATGCCAAGCCACGGATAGTGTTATTTTATTTAAGTTGAAATTTTTTCAATTATTTAAAATTTATCTTAAGTGTGTTGGGTTATGGTGTTAAATAATACCTTAAATTTAAAACTTAGGTTAAAAAATATATGTTATTTTATTTAAATTGAAATTCTTTCAATTTTTCAATTATTTGAAATCTATTTTAAGTTTGTTTGATTATGAGATCAAATAGGACCTGTAATTAATTGAAATTTATTTTAAGTTTGTTTGGTTATGAGGTCAAATAAAACTTTAAATTTAAAACTTAGGTTAAAAAATGAAATTCAAGTGGAAAATTTGCATGAATTTGCCCAAACTTTGAATTAAGATTAATAGAAAAACAGTTATAGTCCCTATAGCTAGAAAGGCAGGGACTAATAAAGAGATGTAGAACCAGATGAAATAAATTCTATTAAATTCTATCTTAGTAAAAGGCATGGACTAATAAAGAGGCATTGAGCTTGAAAGGCATGGACTAATAAAGAGGTGTAGAGCCACAAAAAGAAAATAAATTCTATCAAATCCTGTCTTAGTGACATCGAATATAATACTCAAGAAACCATCATTCCTTTATCATCTTGAATGATAGATCCAATAGAAACAACATACTTAACAGAAATCTAGATAAGAAGTATAAAAAGATTTTAAAAGTTACATAAATATGGAAATCATGAATAACAAGAATGGCATAGTATTTGAGATAATACTCAAGAAACCATCCTTCCTTTATCATCTTGAATGATAGATCCAATAGAAACAACATACTTTAACAGAAATATAGATAAGAAGTATAAAAAGATTTTAAAATTTACAGAAATATAATGGAAAAAACAATAAAAATGTTACTTATTAATAAAATGGAGGGTATTTTTGAATCAAATCTTTCACTTGGTCAAAAGGAAAAAATTGTGACAACTTCAAATTATTTGGAAGGAGAGGTTTATGATTGGTTCCTATAGTGGTTTGGGAAATGTAAAGATGATCTAGAATGGATCATTATATAATGTCATCTATTTTGGCGTTTTTTTGGTGGAAAAATTGGAGCTATTGGCTTGTTGGGCCCATTTTAGGGGTAGGTCATGTTTTGGTGATTTGGGATCAAGAGCCTTCTAGAGCCTGTTTGAGGCCTTAAACGGTTGTTCTTGGGGTCAAAACACTTCAAACAAAGTTTTCAACATTTTGATGTTGTTCAGAGCTTTCCAATGGCATGAAGATCATCTCAGTTGGAGTTCATATGTGGAAGTTATGCCTCTCCGAAGTTGACCTATCCTCTTGACCACCATGATACCAAGTGGAATGCACAAAAAGGGGTGTCTCTCCACTTTCTATTCACAACTTGAAATTCCCACAACTAGCTATTTTTTCCTACAACTATCCCAACTCCTCCATCTCTCTTCCTCTCAACCTACTCAACCCAAGGAATGTATCCCCTTCTCTACAAGAAGTCTCTCGGGTTGTACCATTCTTTTATCAGGGCTTCCAACATAAGTTGGCCAAGAATTGCTCTGTTGGGGACTCAAGGGATGCCAACTACTAGGAAAAACTAATAGCAACAAACTTGTTGTTCCAATGAAATCTCACACAAGGAATTCACTCTATAGGCCTAACAATATGCTTGTTCATGAATTTACAGCTCCAACAAGCTGTCGCACATGCCCACTATTGCTACCTTCAAGCTCCAATACTTTTCTCCCCTTTGTTGCTCCAAAACCTGATGTAAAAATTGTTCACCTTCTCCATACAAATTTCCTTTTCCCCCATGCAAGTTGACTCTCACACTCCCAATGTTGATTGTACTAAGCCCCCATCCTGTCATAACTATGGGATGTGACTTCTCACACCAACCTCCTTACATGTTTTTAATGATTAACTTTGGGAACACTCAATCAAGAATTTTAGAAGGTTCATACACCAACAATTTTAGGAAGTGGATTTGAATTAATATACATGGGTAATTCCCCCTTGGACCCTCTCTTAGAAATTCTCTTAGACCCTCCCCTCTTGTGAAAAATTAGCTCCCAATACTTAGTCTGTGTCCATCTACAACCAACATTATATTTATTTTATTATTTCCGGTATACAATATTTACATATTACATAGTCGGGCCCGCAGCCACACATTTTATTTACATGACATATCACTAATATGGGAATTAAAAACGGAGATGTTACAACCATTGTACTATTTTGAGGAAGGCGTCCTCTCTCTTAGCCCATCTATTTGATGGAGGTTGTACATGTGACATTAGTCCACCATAAAATATTGTTGTTGACTTTTCCTCTCAAGCTAGTTGGAGGATATTAGTTTTTTTTAGCATAAGTATAGGCTTAGCTAGTTGGAGGATATTAGTTTTTTTAGCATAGATATAGGCTTAGTTATGGACCTATTGTTATTTTATTGATGGAGTTGTTGAGCTAGAAATCTATAAATAAGAAGTTCCTCCATATGTAATAGTTGTTGAAGGTGATATCAAACTTTTGGAATAAAATTATCATTTTTCTTGTCCAATATATCGTGGAATGGTTGTACAACTTTGCCAGATGTGTGGCATATACTCTTGGTGCATATTGGTAACTTGTTTTACAGATTTAGATTGTCAAAGTCGATTTGGGAGCCACAAAAGAGCAGCCTTGCTACATTGGAAGAGATAATTATAAACCCTCTTTATCACTTTGTTTAAAAGAAAAAAAATTCATGCCCTAGACGTCCTTGAGAGTGAATGCATAGTTTTGATCTTTAAACAAGGCCACCCCTAGATCGACTTGGATGTGGATATCACTATAGAGTCTCTTCCCTTCCTCAACTTGTGATATCTTTTTTACAAAATCTAGGCCTATTTTAGGCTAGTATTTTATAGCCCAACCTACTCTTATATCTCTTAAAGAATTACCCTCTAAAATTGCATGCATGACCCCATGGCCCAAGTAAGTTAAAACACTAGCCTTCTCTTTCAACCAACCTAAAAATTACAAAATCTTTAACTTTTGTTTTCTGTTTTAGCAATTTGAAATTTACAACAAGCAAACCCTTAGAAAAGATTGAATTTCCAAGTGGTTGAGTCTCAAATACACATCCTAAAATCTATTTGGAAACCCTAAAATCAAATCTCAGATTTCCAGTGTTAAAACTTATTTGATTTACTAATTTTGGCCTTAATACATAGCTGATTTATAATTCTAGAAATGGTTAACTAAATTTGGTTTACATCTGAAATTTAATTTATTAATTTTAAAACCCTAGATCAGATTTGAAACTAAGCTCCTTTTCCCTCTTTAACTAGAACGTATTGAGCTTAATTACCCATAGGGATTGCCCCCTAGTGTAGAATTCCTCTAGTCTAAAGAAAAAAAGACAAGACGACTGATGTGACAATGGATAGTTTGTCTAAGTTGCCCTTGGGGTTTCACAACATGTGTTTCGGAAAATTTTACAACAAGCGAGAACCTAGGAGGTAGCAGGGTGTTATTTTATAACCCACACTAATTGTGTTGCACCATATGGTGGCACTATGCAACAGGGATATATGTGAAAATACAGGCAAAGTTTTGTTAAGAAATCAATTTGAATCGCAGATTGTATTTTTCATCGATGACCCTGATCGATGCAAGTGTTAAAGCGTCTAGCCTGCAAGTGTGCTACTTTATAACTTGTACCAGTCAACTCGTGATGTGTGGAAAAATTGTTGGCCTAACCCGATATGTCAAAAAAATTATCATTGTTACAATCAATTAGTCATGCACTGTTGACTTCATTTGATATCTACGGTCACGATCCATGTAGGTATGAAAGGCCCCTTCCCTCCAATATGTAGGTTATGCACCCACACCAATCATAAGTTGCCATGTGCCCTTGTTCGAAGATTCATAAATGGTTTTGCGAAGGATTTTTCCAAGGACATTCACATCAAAATCAAAACCTCCACATGGTGTTAAATATATTGTACCCTCAACAGTATAACCGTACACTGCCAGCTGTACTGGACAGTTGTACTTTCTATTTCTGTCTTGCTTTGAGCATATATAAGCTCAGCTATTTCCTATTGTTAGGGACTTCTGAATCTCTTCAGTTCTGTTCTGTACTTCTTCATACATTTGAATATACTATTCTTTTCTCTCTGCATTTCTCTTTCCTTCACAATTTATCATGGTATCAGAGCTACAGCAGTAAGCCTCTTCACACAGTCGGGAGAGCAACTCGATCCTCACAGCGTAGAGCCTCACGGATATTGAGAGCACGCGTCACAGACTTTTCACAAGGTTTGGAAAGCTGTCTGCAATACTCTTTAAAGATCGCCGTGAGAAGTTAGCGAACGAAGCAGAGATCGCAGAAGAAGAAACCTGCACAATTTTTTCAAAGAATCGTCAAAGATTGACGCAGAAGAGATGCAGAACGAAAGAAGTTTAAAGAACTTGAAGATTTCGCTTCAATTCGTTAAAGATTCAAGCAGAAGGCTGAATCGTTTAAAGATTTTTGAAAATAGCTCAAATCTGTCAAAGATTGTA
>ML784625.1:51928-70566 GCA_009831015.1 Picea engelmannii | reverse complement strand
TCTTGCTTTGAGCATATATAAGCTCAGCTATTTCCTATTGTTAGGGACTTCTGAATCTCTTCAGTTCTGTTCTGTACTTCTTCATACATTTGAATATACTATTCTTTTCTCTCTGCATTTCTCTTTCCTTCACAATTTATCACATGGTACCAGTTGATTAATTAAAATCTTTGAATAAATTGTCAGATATTAATGGGATGCATTAATGTTTCATACGAAAACCAATAAGCCTGAAGTTTATCATATATTTCCCATCCTGTTGACATGTATTATATCTATCACCGTCACTTAATAGGCTTAGTGACCTAAAACTTTCTCAAATACTCGTATTTTAATGGCCAAGAAAGATATTGTTGATGAATACAATGGTGTCTTATTATTTGAATTGACTATGATTGATTGAAATTATGAGCACATTTGATTGGTAGCTTAAGGTTTATTCTAGAATATTGGTTTGCAAATCTTGAGGGTAGTCCCATCACCCAGTAGAGATTTGACACTCCAGAAATACTCCACCTTTAGAAGTCCAACAATGCTTCAATCCATGAGCATCTTGAACCCTCATAATCTCAACCATATTTTGAACTAAAACTAGATAGGGGAGGCAAGAATAAGTCTCGAGACTAAACTATGCTAGGTGGAATACTAAATGAGGTAGATATCCCCTAATAATCATGGTTTTGATTGATGGAGTTAGTAAGATCTCCTTCAATGCAATTCCAATGTTTATATGACTTAGAATAGAAGAGTTAGGTTCCCAATGATATTCTGATTTCATTCTCTTGTAGTTCACATTGCTTTAGAGAGAAGAGTTTCAACAATCTAAAGATTCTGAAGAAGAAGTGAGTTTCATTTTGTTTTAACAGTGATCTACATGGTTCCAGAACTCCCTTGTGTAGGGCCCACTAAAGGAGAGATCAAGGGATCCCTTTTTCCTCCATTTCCATTTATGTTAACTAGTTGCTTGCATTCATGTAGATGTTGATTTACATTCCTATCAGTTTAGTGATTTTAGCATTTCTATTTAAGATATTATTTTAAATTTGATACATTTCATGTTATTTCCATTCCTTTTAATTACAATAATCAATGTTGTGGGTTGTAATCTTTGTAAGTCTTCGTGAGTATGATGGTCGTTGCTTTGTTTAGTTTCACAATTTGAATATATGAGCAACAACTACTTAACTATATCTACTTCCCTTATTTGAGAAATGGTGTCAATCCCATCTACCTTCTAGCAAAATACAAGAAGAGATGGTAATCAAAACCTAAGTTGTGTGGACTGGAGTTAGAGTGGTTTCCATTGGAAGACATAGTTTATTATTTTTAACTACAACAAAACATTAGAACTTTTTGGTACTTCATTTTTAGTAGATTAGATCTATGTGGTTTTACACATATAGTTCCCAACACCTCGTAAGTTTTCACAATCCCTAGATGATAATCAAAGTGAGCCATGGAGTTCAATATCCCATTGTTGTAATTGTGTACCCAACAACAATTGTTTTCCTTTTATATCGTCATATTGCCCGCATTTGCCTACATTTTCACCAAAGTTCTCTATAAGGGGAGGAGCTTTGGCGAAAGTAAAAGCGAGGGTCCAAGTGAATCACCACCCCTACTGCTAGCGTGTGAATCTGACTAAGAATCAAAGAGTAGCCAAATCCATAGCCTCAATTATTCAAATATATTTTGATTTGGCTATGTGATTTTTCTACTATAAGCTTGTTGAGGAGAAAAACCCAATGACCTCATTCCATCATGGCTAACCAACTTCCACTCTCAGCGATGATTAGGACAACTACAACCACCTATTTGGCACCCAAAAGGAGGTGGTTCTATATACATAAAGGGACATAAGTAGACACAAAATCACTTATGGTTGCTTCCCATTATGGCTTCCCTAATTTTGACAGTGTGAACTAAAGGATTAATTGAATAGCCCAGCTACACCCCAAAAAATCTGAGATCATCCAATACGAAATTTGGAGCCAACCTATTATATAAGAAGAGGAGGCTACAACATGGAAAGGGGCTTGATGATTTTGGTATTGTTATGATGATAAAATTTTGGGCAGTTGGTTTCCCAAAAGGATCTGTCTCATTGGTCCCATCCTTTTTCCTTCTCTCATTCTCCTTCTCTTTGTAATCATTATTTGAGTAATATCCTATGAAAAGGGAACCAATAATTCCCAACATTGAAATTTTATAGTCCCCACACCTAGAGATACTATCCTATCAAACAAAATGCTAAGTTTGTTGTTTGTAATTCAAGACCAAGGTAAATCTACCACTAACAAATGAATAAAATATTAGGCATGTTTTGTCAATTCCCTTTCGTTTTATATCTCACATGGTGTTGAACAAATCATTGGATCTCTACTTTCCATGCCCATTTGTTTGACAACATAGATATTCCAACAGAGGATGAACACCTCCACTAACCACTCACACAACCATATCAAAGATCAACACACTAATGTTTTTACTTGGTAAAACCCTCGTGGGGAAACATCCATGGCCCCAGTCAACGCGGCCACTTGGAGCAATTTATTAATGCAAAAGAAAAATTTACAAAAGAGTTACAAGATAGTTTCTCACAATCGATCATCGATAAATGACCCTCCATGCTCTTTAAATAGAGATCATGGACCAATCAGGTGTTAAGCCACAAATCAATGTAGTTGTTAAGATCGAAGAGAATATGAGTTTTCGGATCACTCTATGTCAGGAACATATCGTGACCATCAGATTATCTAACTAAAAATGCATACTAAAGAAACACACTTTAACCTAACAACACATTAGAACAAGTTGATCTTAACTAACTCTCGAGTGTATAAACATCCTAACATCGCCCCTTAAGAACAAATTGGGATAGGATTGAAGGATTTACAAAGGAGACACAATAGGAGAAGGAAGGAGGAATTGGAGCCTATCCCCCCTTAATGACAACTTCCTGAAATCCTAACATAGATTGAAGTTTGGAAAACTTCGCTTCTGTAAGAGACTTTATGAAAATGTCTGCAACTTGATCTTCTATAGGGCATAATAACACTTCAATAACTCGATCATGAATGAGTTTTATGATGAAGAGCATGTGTAGCTTGATGTGTTGATGTTGAAATATATCTTTGGCGAGCTCGGTGGCACTTTGATTGTTGCACCAAAGGGTGTTCGGATGTTGTTGCTAGAATCCAAACTCTGAAAGGATTTGCTGAAGCCACAAGGCTTCTTAACTTGCATTAACCATTGCTTAGTACTCCGCTTCTGCTGAAGAAAGAGCAATAGTCTGTTGTTTCTTATAGGCCCAAGTGACAGGTCTTGAACCAAGGGTAAAAATATAACCTGCAATAGACTTTTGATCACCAGGTTCGTCAGCCCAATCTGAATCAATGAAACCAACCAATAAAGGAGTCCCTCCTGAGTTGTATTGTATCCTGAACTGAAATGTACCCCAGACATACTGAAGTATCTTTTTCGCTTCTTTACAATGGCTTTCATGGGATGTTTTCATATACTGAGCAACAAGACCAACAACAAAGGAAATATCAGGACGGGTATGAGTCAAATATAAGAGGATACCAACTAACTGATGGTACAAAGTGGCATCAACTTCGGGAGAAGTACAGTTGGCAACAAGTTTGACTCCATCCTGGAAGGGAGAAGGGGTTGGTTTAGAATCATTCATGTGAAAGCGGTGAAGAAGGTCACAAGCATATTTAGACTGAGAAAGAAAAATTGCTTCCTTGGTTTGCAAAACTCGGAGGCCAAGGAAATAGTGAAAATAGCCTAAGTTAATCATTTCAAATTTCTTCTTAAGTCTGGTTTTCACATAATTTAAAAGTTTAGGGTCACTACCAGCGACGATAAGGTCACCAACATAAAGAACAGGTATTATGAGATGGCTTCCTACTTTCTTGGTATAGACATTAGGGTCAGAATGGCATCTAGAAAAATTAATGTCAAGAAGGAAGCTATCCATTTTGGCATACCAAGCTCAAGGGGCTTTCTTAATACCATAAAGAGATTTCTTAAGGCGACCAACAAGGTTGGAGTCATTCTGGACATAGCCAAGTGGTTGTTCCATGTAGATTTCTTCTTGCAAATCCCCATGCAAAAAGGGAGATTTGACATCCATCTGATAGACCTCCCATTTATGTGAGGCTACAAGGGCTATAACAAGGCGGATGGAATTCATTTTGGCAGTGGGGGAATGTTAAATTATCGAGCTTGATATAATATGTAGATTATTTCTTTAAATTCTTCAACACTTTGATTCCAACTTAATATATTTCAACAATACAGAACTATGTAGATCCACAAGAATAAACATGAACAACACATATACCCTGGGGAAACCCTATACAGGGAGAAAAGCCTCAGCAAACAATCTCCTTTTATTGCAAAGATAATGTATGATTACTTACAACAATTCCACCGTGAAATTCTACTCTTAAAGAGCTTGCCAAGATGACTTAGACCTGACTGTATGACCTATAGAATATTGATAAACTTTGTTGATAAATACCTCTGTTATAGACTAACACTGTGGAAAAAACTATGCGCTGCCTAGGTGCTACTTTGCTTCCTTTTCTGGATTGATATTTTGTTGCCTTCTAAGACTGATGTGCACTGCCTTCTAAGACTGATATGTGCTTCCTTCTAAGACTAATATGTATTTCCAACGCTGTAACAATACTTGTTGCCTTCTTTTAAGGTAGATACGTTGCCTTCTAAAACTGATATATCTCATCTCTATATACCATTCCTCACAGCCTTCTACTTCTTCTCCCTCACACTGCATAACCTGATGTGTAGAATGAGGGGTCGACCTTTGCTTATAAAGGAGTGGAGAGGAGGAGGAAGAGGGCTTGAATTAAAAACTTGTTTGCATGCTTTTTCATAACTCGACTTCAGCTTGAAATAGATCTTGGACAAGAGACTTCACTTAGTTCAAAATTAGAACTAGACTTGAGACTTCAGTTCAACTCACCCTTGACTTGGAAATGCACGCGAGCTAACTCATCATGCACATGCCATGCATGCAACACATAACTATGTAACTTTATGCAACTATGCAACTTTATGCAACTCGATTTTTACAACTTGACCTTTTACAACTTGAGTTTAACAACTCATTCAACTTGACTCTTATACATGGAAATTCAAATTTCTTCATGGTAGATGGTGTTACATATGCCAACGCACTAGATCAATACATTTAAATCAATTTCAATATCAGGAATATTGTTTGTTTCTAGCTCATAGGAATTTTATGTTCAACGTAACTTTTGCTAGATGCCTTGACTTTTGCTCATGGGTCACAAGGCTTGACTAGGCTCACAGAGGTTGTACGTTCCCCCTGACTTTTTCACTAGTCTGTCTATGCTCACAGAGGTTGTACATTCCCCCTGACTTTTGCACTAGACTATCTATGCTCATAGAGGTTGTACGTTCCCATAAATTTTGCATTAGACTTACATATTGACTCACAAGATCATATAACATCTCGTTCGTCCTGAATTTTGGTTTGACTCATAGAGGTTGTACGTTCCCCTTGGATTTTTTCAATACCTCACAATACTGGTTGATTCTCCAAATCTCCCTGGAGAGCCTTAGGGTGGCCCATATGGCTTCTCCTTAGAGAATGATTGCCAATGCTACCAAATTTAACAAGGAAAGGGTTTCATTATAGTCAATGCCTTCAACTTGAGAGAAACCTTTGAAAACTAACTGGGCCTTGTGTCTTTCAACACTTCCATTTGATGCATACTTAGTTATGTACACCCATTTACATCTGACAAGTTTTCTTCCTCTCAGAAGAGGTACAAGATCCCAAGTATTGTTCACCATTAAGGAGCGATACTCTTCATTCATTCTTGTGTACCAATCTGGATGACCTAAAGCTTATGCAAATGTTTCTAGATCATGAGTCTCTGAAATTTGATCCAAAAAGAGAAGAGGCTCGTCAGAACTGTGAACGTGTTCAGTGCTAATCTGAAGGATCACCAACAAAATCACTAATTGTTTCTTGTGTTGATCGAACCCATCTCAGAAGTGATGGTGTTTGGTGCAGATTCATGTTCAATGGACTCATCTAGAGGAAGGTGAGAAGTCGGAGCTGGATTTTCATCCTCGTTGTCATCATCTAAAGAAGAAGAAACCATAACAGGAACAAAAGATGACACAAACGCCAAAAATGGATTACAAGTCTCAGATGGAACAAACGTCGAATTAGGCTCGCAGACCAATAGATTTTCATCAAATTTAACATCTCTTCTAATAATAATTTCATTGGAATGGGGTTGAAAAAGTCTGTAACTTTTGACATCTTCAAAATATCCAAAAAAAATACACTTGTCACTTCTAGGCTGTAAAGATTTCCTTTTCTCATCAGTGATGTGAACCCATCTTACACTACCAAATACACATAAGTGGCTGACATCTGGCTTAATGTTATTCTATGCTTCTTCCGATGTTAGATTTTTTAGAGCCTTTGTGGGAGTGTGATTTACTATGTAATTTGCACACTTGATGGCTTCCGCCCAATAATAAATACTTAATCCCTTAGATTGAATCATACAATTAGCCATCTCTTTTAATGTGTGATTCTTTTTCTCGACAACACCATCTTGTTGTGGTGTATATGGAATGGTATGTTTCATTTGAATGCCACGTGCAGTGTAGTGCAGTAACTTGTAAATTTATTATTCACATATTTGCCTCCATTATCTGTTCTTAACCTTTGAAGTTGATGTCGAGATTGTTTTTCTACAAGGGCCTTGTAGGCAAAAAACTTGTCAAAAAATTTGCACTTGAGTTTTAAGAAGTAAACCCAAGTGCCTCTGGAGAAGTCATCAATGATAGTTAAGAAATACTTGCACCCAAAAAAAGGAGGAAAAGAAAGCAGACCACGCAAATCATTGTGAACAAGCTGCAAAGGGGTCGAGGTGTGCCAAGAGGCTTGTTTATCAAAATTGTCTCAATGATTTTTTTCGAGAATACAACCGATACAAACACCATCTCTACAAGAAATAAGAGGAAGGTCAATCATCATCTGTAGATTACATAGTTGTTTCAATGAGAAATAGTTTGGATGACCAAACCACTCATTGCAAAGTTTGTTCAAGTCATCACTATAAGAAAAAAAAAATGATGAAAAAGATGATGATCCAAAACTCTCAAATTTGTACAACTTGGTAATATCATTAACAATTCCAGTTGCAAGAACATGCTTAGGATCTTTTAGATCCTTGATTACAACTTGGTGAGGTGAAAACTCTACAGTTTTACCTTCACCCGAATGAGTGATTTGATACACTGATAGAAGGTTGCAGGAAAGACTTGGAACACATAATACATCATTAAAATGACCATTATCTACTTGGATTATTCCAAACCCTACAACACTAAGAGATCTATCATCACCAACAAATATTTTCTTGGCGTTACATTCATTTAGAGAAGAAACGATGGCTTTATCCTTAGCCATGTAACATACCAGTTACCAACAAATCCAAAAATTTCCTCTAGAACCAATCTGTGACATACCCATCGACTTGGATACCTCAAGAATTCACTTTCTTGACAGATTTCCAATCTATGATACCAATTAATTAATAAAGAAACATGACAACAATACATGCAATAATCAAGAATCATGCTAAACTATAAAAGAAAACCATAACATGTCATGCACAACATTAACAACAAACATACAAGTTATAAACTCAAGATATCTCAAAGACGATTAATACATAGCGAAATATAAAATACACGGAAAACATAGAGAGAATATATCTTACAGAGAGCACTTATCTTTAAATAAGCCATTCACCAACTGATTGCAGGCATTGGACGTTCCACCCTACCGTAGACATTGTTGTTCTAGATCTCAACAACAGATCACCCCTGAGCCAGAGCTATGAATCCACAAGGACAGGTCCTAGGTCGACTCTAAAACACACAATAGTTAACTAACAAGCTCTCACGGTATTCCCAACCACACAACAATCATAATTTACCAATTCTCTTCCTCTTCAGCCTGCAGAACACAAAGAAATGAACCCCTTTCTCTGCAATGCAGTCCCTTCGGTTGTTCCACTTATTTTCCAGGGCTCTAGTGCTACTAGTCAGAAAATATCAATGTTGGAAACTCCAAGGATTCTTAGTTTTGATCAGTTCTTTCACAATTGTCATCATTCTCATGCACACAGGAATCCATTGCTTTCTGGAATAATCAATAGTTACTTACATCCCACAAGCAATGACTCTTTTTCTCCCCCAATACATTTCCCATTCCTAGCCCAAGATCAATAATGAACAAAAATGAATGAGGAACAATGAATGACCAACCCCTAAACAACCCAAAAACAGAGTTTATATAATTAAATGCAATAAAGCACCACACGGCCTTCCCCAAGAAGTTCATGTAACCACTTTTTCCAAATAAAACCAAGATGGGTAAATAAAATAATAAAAATACTTGGCCCCTTTATCCCCCCTAGTCTCTCATGGAATCATAACCCCCAATCTATGTCCTTGTCTATCTTGCAACTAGCGATGTAATTTATTATTAATATTCAAATTATTACATTTCTAGGCACTCCGACCTTTCAACCTTAAAAGCACTTTGGCCTTTCTTGAATAAAAAAAATACATTATTAATCCGGGGACTCAAAACCGAGGTATTACATTCCCCTCCTCCTTATTTTAACACCATCCTCAGTGCTTATACAAAAGAGAAATCAAAATTTCAAGTCTTCAAAAAGTCTCGAGTACTCTTCCTGCATGCCATCCTCATGCTCCCAAATAGCATCTTCAAGACCATAATAGGTCCACTGAACCTTTATCAATCCTATGGCTCGATTCTGAAACATTCTGACCTTCTTTTCTTGTTATCACACTTTTTCACCATCCAATCAAATATGATATAAATGTAAATCAGTGATGGAAAAGTAGTTAATTCAAGAAGAGAGTGCCCGTAATGTCACAGGAAAACTTCCTCTCCATTCGAAGGGGGGGGGGGGGTTCCCTAGGTACCTCGTTGTTGATTTGGGTCTAATTTTTTGTTAAATAAACACAAAAAACAACAACCAACTTGTCTTGGAAAGTGTGTAAAATCGCCCAACACATTAGGAAAGTATAGTATAAATCGCTTGGAAGGATCCCTGCAATGTTAGCATGAGAAAGAGGAAAGAAAACCACTTAAAAGATCGAAATTAATCACAATAAATGGCTATGAGATACTAATCAATGCACAAATTAAAGACAGAATACCGACAAGAATGAAAGCTTGATATGAGCACAACACTTCTTTATTAATGGCTCGCTAGAGGGTTGATTGCACCACAGTAGACAAGCACAAAAACCAGTACAATGATTATCCTCGCACAAAGAAAGGGTAGCTAGAATATAGAAAAATGAGAGAAGATAGAGAAAATATGTATGTTGTTGCTGTTAGAATACGATCCTGAACAACAAAACTCTCACTCCAATATATAGGCCCTTGAGGGCACACTTCCCAATAAAGCACTATGAGGTGCATATGTGGATAAAGAAGGAAAGTTAGGGAGGTAACGCGCATGGAGGGGAAAACATGAGTGAGTAATGCGCATGGGGAGGAGAGAAAGGGTTGAGTGCACACATGGGAGAGTTGAAGAGAAGATAGAAGGCGTAGTAAAGAAGAGTTACGCCCCAATTTTTAGGGAGAAGGGCGCACAAGAGGAGAAATAAGTAAGCATGGAAGTTCACGTGTGACGGAAAGAGAGGGTAAGGAGGCGCATTAGTAAGTTATGCGCTAGGAAATAGGGGAGAGAGAGAGAGAGAGTGAGAGGTATAGTGCTTAGAGAGAATAATATAGATGCATTGATCTTCCTTTAGATCTATTTTGCAGTCTATACATAAAATTATAAGTGGTTTGAACTTAAATAAATAATCTTCAATGGAAGAAAAATTATTGGGACTTAAAGTCATTAACTGATTTTCTATCTGGTGTGCTCAAATAATAGCGTTTACCAAATACAACTTCAAGTTTTTCCCAAGATTTATCTGAGCCATCAATTCCTTGAAGGTGAAACCTTAAATTAAGTGATATGAACATTCTAATTAGTCCAAATGTTTCATCATTCTTATTATCCCATTTGACTTTATTTTTATCATTATGGGTTATTGTTTTTTTTCTCAAGGTAATCTGGTACAATCCTTTACTTCTTAGTACATCCTCCATATGAGATTTCCATGAAAAGTAGTTGGTACTGGTAAGCAAAAGATCAGTGAGAGAATCCATATTAAATATGAAAAGAATATGTAATTAATAGCTGAAATTGATGGTCTCAATGGAAAGTTCTCGAAAAAAATAGGTTGTTTAAAAAAACCAACATTGACAACAGACCTCAAATGTGAAAGATGTGCCCTTTTGAAAAAAAGCATAAACGGCAACCAAAGAGCTACATGACAAGTAAAAGTTGGTTCACGTGGTGATACCCCCTCCTAATAACCTCACTTTTACAAATAAGTTGTTTATGAAGTGACACTTTTATAGAATAAATGAGAATCACTTTTACAATGAAGTTACTTTGTAAATTAAAATTGCATGCAAACAATAACTAAAAAAGTTACATTAAAGCTACTTTACAATGATTCACTTCTATAATTTAAGTGAAATACACTTTATAATGAATGCATAAACTTTTTCAAAAAGTAACAAAAAAGAGTCTTGAACTCAAGACCTCTTACTAAATAAGACAACTTTTAACCAAGTGAGCTAGTGATCTCAAGAAGCAAGATTGGAGGTGTTGTTGTTGTTGTTGCGGAAGACGGTTTTGGAGTACATGCTAATAAAAATATTTTTCGTGTGTTCGCACAAAAAAAAATCGTTTCTTGACGACAACAAGGGTTATATCTCGGTTATCTTACCCGTAAAATGCAATTTTTCCCTCTATTTCTAATTTGTCGAGATCGCACAGACCGCACGACAAAGAGTATATGCAAACAAACAAAAATATTTTCCACTCAGCTTTTTATTTGCCGAGAACGCACATAGCTCTGAGAAAAGAGCATACACAGATAAAAAAGAGTAGCAACCTAGAAATAAAAAACAAAAAACCAAAATAAAACCGAAATTTATCTCTATAAAAATTTAAAAGGTCGTATTCAGGCTTTATACCTCCGGATCAAAATGAAATGGTCATATCTTAGGTAAACATAAACCTTTTCGAGTGAAACGAAAAGCATTTGTAGTTGAAAGAAGTGTTCCAAATGCAATAAAAAAATTCTCTCGACCCAAAATTGTATGGAAATAGAAAAAACCGAAGATGCGACAACACAACTCTATCTACAATGGGAGAAGATCTTCAAATGTGCTCTGATACCATGTTTGAAAACATATTTATTCCAACAGAGGACAAACACCTTTAGTAACTACTCACACAACCATATCAAAGATCAACACATGGATGCTTTTACGTGGTAAAACCCATGTGGAGACACATCCACGGCCCTAGCCAATGCGGCCACTTGGAGCAATTTATTAATGCAGAAAAAAAAAGTTTACAAGAGAGTTTATCACAATTGATCATCGATAAATGACCCTTCATTCTTTTTAAATAAAGATCATGGACCAATCAGGTGTTAAGCCATGGATCATTGTAGTCGTTAAGATCAAGTAGAATATGAGTCGTTTGATCACTCTATGTCGAAAACATATTGTGATTATCAGATTACTTAACTACAAATGCATACTAAAGAAACACAATTTAACCTAACGACGCATTAGACCAAGTTGATCTTAACTAACTCCTAAGTGTCTAAATATTCCAACACCATTTAATATTTTTTCTAATGAATATGAGCATTAGGAAAGTAGTGTTTGGTAGTCTTTCATGTTCGTATTCATTCTTTTTTATCATAGTCTCTTCTAGGGATGAAGTCATGAAATTAAGGCACCCTTCTGAAATGAGTTTGCCAACCCTATGCCCATCATTGTTCCATAACTTACTCCAACCATCCTAAACAATATGCATTCCATTGTTGTATTTTATGTTTTGTGTAAATTATGGAGGCAACCACACATCAATTTGTCTCTACAATAAAAACACTATGAGCGTTAAAAAAACATCTTAAGGATAGTAGAGGGTACACCCCCTTTGGCCTGAGATTTGGATCGAATTCCTAGAGGGGTATAGGAATATCCCACTGCACATTATGCCTAAGAATGTATCCCTATGATTAGCGGGTATGACCTAAGGGACTACAATCCCACAGTGAAAACATCTCTTCAATCTTAACGACACTTGATCTAATCTTAACACCCAAGTGGTCCATGATCTCTATTTGACAAGCATGGAGGGTCATTTGTGGATGATCAATATGTAGAAATTTCGATACAAATTAATGTATTCCTGCGATTCTCCTGATCTAACAATTTCCGCCACTTGTTAAATACAGAATCGCTTCTACTATTATTATTGCGGAAGCAATTAAACCACGATCACAACCACAATGCACAAAGTGAAATATCAATAACACACAACACAAAAGTTTTACCNGGAAAGCGTAAAGCTAAAAACCCCACTATCATATATTATGTATATCATGAATCATGAAACAATCTCATACAAAACTCTAATCCAAGAGCTCTCAGTACAATACAATCGTCTCACACTGTCATACACAAATTAGCAAACACATGCGCCAATTCCTGTGTCTAGACAGCTTGCCTCCTCTGCACAATCTCTGCAATTTGAATTCTCTCGAACATATGAATTGCCTCGTTTTCACATGCTCATAAGCATATCCACTGCATGTGTGAACAAATCACAACTGATAGCCAAATTGTCCCTTTCACCTGTTATCTCAACTGGTGTCCATTGGAACTAACATGCATGTAGTTAACCGTGGCGAATCTTCAGTTGCATGCAAGTTAACTGATTGTGAATTAATGAATAAATAATTCACTGAACTCACACTAATACAACTAAGCTTAACTCACTTAACTACACTTGTAATTCTGTTACAATTCCAAATCACTCAGTTATGAATGAGATAATAGATTAATATTTATTCTCTAATTTAATTAAGGGAAAAGTAAATTAGACACATGTTTCTTGTTGACTTTTCAACACAATATTGACGTTCATCTAGTCTATTCCTTTTTTAATCATTAATATATTGTCTCAAGCGGTCTTATTCTCTAGGGGCATGCACTATTTCTCTCTTTGATGGTTTTAACCACATATAGTGTTGGTGTACTGATTTTTTGTCTTTGAGTGTGAACATTTGTCTCAAAGTGTTTGACCCTTGGGGATATATCCTATTTTTCAAACAAAGGTCAAAGGAAAAAAGTGAAGTGTCAACTCAACAAAATAATAATGAGTTGACAAAACAAGATTTGGGGACTATTTTATTTGAGTCGGAAGGAGTCAACTTCACAACCCTAAATTGCAAACAAAGTCATTTAGATAGAAGAAAGATACTCTTTGCAATAAGAAAATCCATGGATGAAGGAGTTGGCAAAATAAAATCAAAATAACTCAAGAAGAGGAATTAAATACACGACTCGTGTATTGAAAAATATTTTGAGGAAGCCATGGAAAAGTTGAAGCAAATCCTCATGAGGATGTAAAGAACAAAATAACTCTAGACAGACAATTCAATGAAACAGTGAGAAGGAAAAAAGAGAAAATGAGCAATTTAACTAAGGAAACCGATATTTCCAGGTGAAAGAAGATGACATAAGTTCAACCAAAAGTAACAAAAAGAAAGTCGACCACAGAGGGAATTGAGAAGGATTTACTAGCTCAAGTAGAAGCTTGAAAAGAAAAATCAACTACAGAGGAGACTTAGAAGGATCAACAAACTCGAGAAGAAATAGGAAAATAGAAGTCAACCACATAAGCAATTAAGAAGGACTAGCAAACCTTGATCAGAATGGAACCCTGAAAAAAATGACTTAACCAAGGATCTAGTAGAAGGAGAACAATACATCCAACACCCATTGAGCAAGAAGCTACAAACATTGAGGATGTATAAGAGTTGGGGGACATAGTAGGAGAAATACATTTAGAATAGGTCAACCAAATGAGCACACAACATAAGAAAGATAAGATGAAAGCAACAATATAGAAGTCAACTAGTCCACAAAAGAAGACAAATGATGAGGTGTAGATAAGAGGAACAATGGACAAGCAAAACTTCAAACTCACAAAATAGTGAGTAGACCAAGAAAGGAGAGAAGCATAAATCGACTATAATAAAGACTTTAAAAGCATTTAAGCAACATAAAGGCTAAGTAGGAAGAGTAGTGTTCTCTTGTATATCTCAAAAGATGCCAATAATGAGGAAACCCAATCATTACAAAATGTAGTAAATAAATAAAAGGACGAAAGATGGAATGGATCAACTCAGAAGTTGAAGGAGAAGAAAGAAAAAGGAAAATTAGTCTGGAAGATATGCAAAGAATGAGTAGAAAAAATATTTGGAGTACCTATAAATACAACGGAGGTTGATCATGTCAAAAATCTGAAGAATTTACATTAAACTTCATTAGTCTGCATGAAAAATTTATAGAGGAAAATACAATTTACAACAAAAATTAAGAGATACTTGGAAAATATAGCAACATCAGCCAATACTTTATTATATCATTGGCCATTACACTATCATAGCATTTGCAATCAACTAAAAGTGATCGAAGCTTTGGTTCAACAATTGCGAGAAACATGGTTGCAACTACAAATCTAAAGAGTCTACATGAAGTGATCAAGTAACTTCCAAAAAGAGCAACAACACAATATCTATAGGTGCAAGAAAGAGAGTGGTTTCATGAAGTCAAGATTGCTTAACTATACATTGTCAAAGCAATCTCACAAATTTGGAAAGCTCATTGATAAGTATCACATATCAAAGATTTTTTAAATATCGAACAAGAAGAAGTACAAACTATACCTCTCACCAGCAATATTGACTACCATATTGATATAAAGCACACATAAAATATAATTGCAGAACAAGCTTTGGAGGTTTAGGAAAGCTTTGAAGATAAGTTAAAATCCATCACACCCCATATTTAACACATTTCCATAGAAGTCATTGGGAAAACAAGAACAAAACAACCCAGGCAACCAGATCCCTAGCTTATAACACTAGAACATTCTTCCATCGAGGCTCATCTAAAAACCAACCATTAACAACTTTAAAACTAGTAGAAACTAGTGGCATCCAACTATACAAGTGATTATGGAGATTTTTTTTGTAATTTTGATAAATAAATTCTTCTATCTCCTCCCTTTTTTGAGGTGAAGAAGATTGAGGTTGGAAGAGCTGTTGTAGACACCTCCATCAACTAGTAGACTAAGCTAAAGAGTCTACTAGAAGTTTTGTATATAAGAGTTGACTACAAATCAAATCAGTGAATCGACTAACCAAGGTAGTTACAACAATTATAACTACCTCCTTTTTGTCTAAGAGTATATATATGCATCAATATGTCATTGTGTTTACAAAGTTATCAAGGGATCTAATACAGACTACCTATTTTATGGTTCTATGGTTACTTATTCTCTCTCCATCTATGTGTGCATGCTTATCTGGGTAGATAGACTATATATTATATGGTTCTTTTCTTATATTGTACATTTTGTAACTAGATTGCACTCTAACCCCTTGGATTACAACAACCAACGTCCTCCATTTCTTGTTGGTTTTCACATATTGAGTGTCTACAGTAAATACTTGTGTTCCATTGTATGACTTGTTATTGTAATATATTTCATATGTCGCAATAGTTAAAAAATCTAAACGGTGTGTTTTAATTTTTTTATTAAAAACATTAAAGACACAAAAACATAGATGTACAGTCGAGCATAGGCTTACTATAGTATCTTTTGGTTTAAATATGTTGCGATGAGATGGCCATTGGAATATCACAATCATTTTACAAATTTTATATGATATTCTATCGATTTGAATTTTGGTGCAAGTATCTAATGGAGAGAGCAATCCATAATAGAAAAAGACCCCAACATGGGGTAAGATCCTTCTTGAGCTCTATAGTTGGGTAAAAACATCCTCAAGCCCATTTGACCACTTATTTAAATTGTTGTGGCAGGTTGCATCTTTCATTTCATCATGGTTTTTGATAAGTTCCATTGTGAGAATAATGTATATGAACATTAGTTTGATGTATAAATCATTTAAGGAACCATGTACTATTGATCAAATTTGTGAACTTAATTTGGGTTAAGGGGATCTCATTTCTATGTATATAAGTAAATTTTCTATCTTGTTGTATTTGGTTTCTTAATTATGTCTTTGCACTATAATTACAAAAGGTGTTTATTAACACTTTATAATATGTACAAGAATAAATATGTGAGATATGTCTTTGCACTATAATTGCAAAAGGTGTTTATTAACACTTTATAATATGCACAAGAATAAATATGTGAGATTGTTGCATAGGAAGATTTTTAGATATTGTTAATTACTTCAAAATGCAAATGTCACTTTGAACTATGAGGTAGATAACAAATTAAATTGTTTAATATGCCTACATAGTGAAGTAACTTTAATTATTTTTTCAAAAATTGAAATTCATAAATAAACTTGATACTGATTTATATATGTTAATGTAACATGAATGTTAGCAACTTATATACTCAACAATGACATGTTTTTAGGGAAGGAAAATGATGAGGATTTATTGAATTATACTCCACACTCATAATTGATACTTAATAGGAGATAAGAAACTATGAAGTTCATTGAAACTTTTTTATTTTAGTTTTTTCCTTATAATTAAAATTTGAACACCCATTATCGCGTCCCTGGCCGAGTGCAAGCTGAAGACCTAGCCGTCGGCCCTGCTCTGCGTCCCTGGCCGCAGGTTAGCGTCTTCCTCGCTGCTTCAGAAGCTCTCAGACGAAGCCTGTCAGAACAGATCGGAGCTTTTGGATTATTGGGGGCAAACCTGAGCATCCCCGCGGATGTAGAGCTCCAGCAGAGCCTCTCCAATGGAACCCAGCAGGGGTTCTGCCCCTCCTCTCAGCCCGCCTCCGGAGATCTCTGCATTCAAAGCTTTGATTGCCGCATCCACAAAGCGCCCTCTCACGGCTAGCCAGCAGAAGTTCGTTAAGAAATCAGACTCGATACCCACAGTAGCTCTCCCTGAAGAAGAGACATGCAAAGTTGCTCTGAATCTCGCCGAGAGAGGGCTAATAGGCCAGTTCACGGGCCTCTGGCCGTCACCAAAATCGGTAGAGGACTGGACACAAAGAAACTGGTCACCCTTGATTAAAGATGGGGTCAAGAGTTATTTTGTGGGCAAGGGGTTCTTCATATTCGTCTTCGAAAGTCCGGAGGATAGAAGCCTAATCTTCAGAAACGACCCCTATTTCATGGGTCCTCAAGGCCTGTACTTAAACAAATGGTCTCCCAACTTTGACCCCTCTCAGGATGTACCCTCTGCTGTCCCCGTGTGGGTGCGTCTCCCTCACCTGCCTCTTCACTGCTGGAACCAAAAAACCTTCCAGATCATCGGTAACGCGCTTGGAAAATACATAGATCAAGCAGCAAGGAAAGATCAATTCTCATGCGCTCGAATCTGCATCGAAGTCGACCTAGAAGAAGGCCTGCCTGAAGCAATCAAGCTCACCGTTGCTGGGTGGACTCACATCCAGGAACTGGATTACGAGCAGCTTCCTTTCAAATGCAGACACTGTCATGGTCACGGGCACTTCGCAAAGCACTGCAAGAAAAAAGCAGAGGAGCAATCAGACAAAACAAAAGAGGATCAATGGACAGTAGTACAAAAGAACACCCAACAAAAAAAGGCAAATGGAAAAAGGCATTCTGCAGGAGCCCCAGGCAGTTCTAAGAGCAATCAAGAAAAGGACGCAGCACCGAAGGAGCTAGAAAATACACAGAACATCACAGCAGGAGCGACTCAGGAAAAGCGGGTTCAAATAGAAGCCCCTCCGCCCAACAAAGAAGGGGAAGGAGCAATACATATAGAGGTTCCACAAGACAGCCCCCCCAATCCTACTTATGCTGAAATAACAAAGAAAAAACAAGTGGATAGCGCGGGTTCTTCAGAGGATGAAACCTTTGAACGCCCCTCCAAAAGAGCAGGCAGGAAATCCCGCAAAGAATTAAAGGAAGAGGAAGCAGAGAGACTCAAAGTACAAGGAAGTCAATCCACCATAGAAATGTCCATTGGCAGAAATACCAGATCAAGGCCTTCAAAGGGAGGCCCTTCACCCTCCTCTTAAGTAAACCATGAAGCTCACCTCTTGGAATTGCAGAGGACTAGGGAACGCCACCAAAGCTGAAGCAGTCAAGGACCTCCAGAAAATAGAACCTTCAGACATCCTCATGCTCCAAGAGACAAAGATAGAAGACCGAATGCTTCTAGATATCAGCAAAACGAAGTGGAAGAAGGGTGCTGGCAAAGCAGTAAGTTCAAGGGGCTCTTCCGGAGGGCTAGCAACTCTTTGGACAGAAGATGTATTTTTGCTTAACAAATTTCATGAAACCCAACATTGGATCTTCACGGAGTTGACACATTGTGCAAGTAAGTTGACTATCTCACTCTTTAATCTTTATGTCCCTGTCATGTACTCCGAAAAACGAGAATG
>ML784625.1:0-19204 GCA_009831015.1 Picea engelmannii | reverse complement strand
GGAAGGTGATGTCGTGTTGATGAGGATGATGTAAACCAATGCGCAGTGGAAAACTATCAATACCTGGAGGGGAATGCCAAGTGCTCAACGATGACATGTACACCATGTAATTCTAGGTGGGAGGTCCACGTATCGAGTGGTGACGGTGCCAAGTGTCGAGGTGATTGGCACTTTGGGGGAGAGAAAGGTGACATGGCATGAGTGTCATGTGTAAAGCTAGGTGGCAGAGTTGGGTAGGGCCATCTGTCTAGGGTGACAACTCAAATGCCACATGGGGGGTCCCGCTTAAATGAGGCTAAGAAGGGAGAGTTATTTCATGATGACGAGGGGTTTTCCAGCATGGAATTGACGTGTTTAGGAGATGTTACCTGACGAAGGGTTATTGATCGATGGGATGAGAAAAGGTCCCTGCTAGGCGAGGAGGCCCTTTGGGATTTCATCTTAAAATATGGTCATCATACCTACAGGCTGAGAGATCTCAACCATATGTCGGAGGAGGGAGGTCAAAGTGAGTTGCGGTTAAGAGTGGGGTGGACTTCAACGACAAGTATTTTGAGGGATAATCTGGGCCATTGGTCAGAGGGTGGTCGTGAAGAAATTACAATCGTCAATCTGTCAGAGAAGAAGTAGATTGATGACATGGAAATTAGGATGAAGAGGAGGCTAGTCAGGTAGTCAGAGTGACCAGGATGTTAGCATGACAACTGAGGAAGCGAGGGGGATTTAATTGTCATCCAAATTTGTGACACCAATGAGATTGGGGTCATTGATCATTGATGTATGAGAGTTGTTGGATCTGTCGTCATTAGAATGATTGAAATCCATGAGTGAATGGAGCTCCAATAATGAAAGAGGATAGGTGGCATCGTCGTCGGGGGATGGGATCAGAGCATCCAAGTGTTGGGGAGCAACGAAGTTTCGACGACGATAAGTCTAGGAGGTCGTCATTGAGAGAAGTGGTTGGGAAAAGGATAGAACAATTGAGATAAATCCCGACGACAATGAAGACATGTGGTGGGTGCCACATCAGTGCCAACACCATGTTAGATTATAAAGGAGAGAGTTGGCCATGTGGATGGCACATGGAAGTGGGAAGAAAAGGTGAGTTTTGGCTTAGGAACTTTGGGAGGCCATAACGTTTGACCCGTGACTTAGATTTAAGTTTGATTTCAGTCGTTGGAAAACTCTCATTGAGAATAATCCAACCATGAGATTTGTTTAGGGAAAATAATAGAATAAAAGAAGGGGAAAACTCAATAGGCCTTGGGCCTAGGTTTTCAAAGAAAGGGAAGGTCAAAAGGGAATGAGAGAAAGGGATTCCCCCACATGCATCTCAAGGTTGGAGAAATCATGAAGAAAGGATATCATGCCAACTTATTCCTGCAACCATAGAAAGAGATGAAATCAATTATGTGGTTAAGATGAGATTTGCCAATATATTAGAAACATTATAATTCCTTTCCTTTAAGAAAACTTATGAATAAGTATTGAAAATAAAGAGAATGAAGAGGATAGGTTTCTCGAAGGCGATCATCTATGATCTGAATTAAATAGCTAATACGATGGTTGCATGTACCTAATATCCAACACATAGAAAGGATTAGTGACCTTATGATTTAAGCTAAGATTTGTTCAATATATGATAGTATAAGGATGAAGATGTTAGGCACCACATGCTAGCAATAGTATGTAGAATTTGAATAAGTAATTCAGAAAAATGATTTATAACCAACATCAAACTCATTCAAGACATGCACTAGATCATCGAACGCTACAACCACATAAGATCATCAAGCACTTTGGAATCTGTAAGAGATGTGGATATAATGTGTTAATTCTGACACACAAATGTCGACGAAACATCATAGGTGAAATAAAACTCATGAAGACATTTGAAATTGTAAGATCAATAAAGATAATGAACCTTCATAAAAAAAAAACATCAATCAATACCAAAATGCCAAATCCCTCAAGGTAGGCAAAGAAATAACATTAGGCTCAATTAATAACAGATTAGGCAATAGGTTTGAAATTTTAGTAGGGGGGCTCTTTCCTTTTGCTTGTAAAAGAAAAAGTAAAGGGGGTTGTTGCGGCCACAACACCAAGTAAAGCATGGTGGATGGAAATCAGAAAAGTGAGGGAGCTATACTCTCACTTATTTTTTTGAATAAACCAAACTTTTGGTGGTCCAAAAGATTCTTAGTGGGGAGGATTGATCTAGAAGGACCCTCGTAACCGATCCAATCAAATCTTGGAAAGGATTAACATTCAAGATTTGAAATAAATTTTAAACCTTTCAATACAGGATGTGATACCATTCCCCGAATGCTTGGAGCATTGGTGATCAAGACAGAGGATGGAGGATCTTCTAAAAATATTCAAAATCATCAATGGTGGGTTGTTTGTAAGGAGGACTCAAATGTTGAGGTCTTGGCGAGACACAGGGGCTCGGTATGTGCAGAGGAATAGTGAAACATATAAGATCCAATAATGCGTGTTGTTTGATCTTTGCAGTGCCCTTGGCGAAGGCCGTGTGCTTTACAGAGTCTTTGACAAGGAGACCTTGAATGAGATCCTTGGTGGTAACAGAAGGACCAGGGTTGAGCACCATCTCATCTTCTTCATCGTCATTGAGGGGAATGCATGATTCTCCATTTTCAATATATATTAGTGCTTAATATACTTGTGGAAGCATCTCTTCGCTGATAATATATGTTAAGGTAAGGATGCATAATGGTTTAAAGGAGGGATGATTGAACCCCTAACTTGGCACATACACACAAAGGCGCTACGATTCAGTCAATTATGAGCCTAAAATCATCTAAATTTCAAGATCTGTAGAACATGTCAATGATAGCTTTTGTATGTTGGGTTCATTTTGTTGTTCATTTCCTTTATCCTAGTTGAAGTCTTTTTCGAAGGAGAAACCCCTCTATTAGGATAATAGGTAAGACCGTGATCATATAATGTAGGAAAAATAAGCCATGTTTTTGCAGATTGAAGGCCATTATTTGATCTAAAGAGATGTAATAATGTACTTTGCTTCCTTCTGAATGGATTTATTCATCATTTGAAGTGGACCCAAAGACGTAGCCCATATGGGTGAACTTTGTTATCAATTTGTTGAGTAATGCCTATGTTATTTCAATTCTTTTTAAATTTGTATCCTTTAAATACCGATTAAGCCAATTTTTTAATGAAATTGTTGGAAATTGAGAAGTTGGGTATAAGATTCCAAATTGGTGGTTTTTTAAAATGAATTCTTTAGCACTACTTATGATGCCTCATGCATGAATGCGCAATCTACATGCAAAGAATATAACACATTTCCTAGTAATATTAGAAAATACAATATTTTTCATGTATCTTTTCTAAAAAAACTATATACATGATCCTAAACAAGTGTTTTGTTGGGATGTTTTCTTTGGTGGAACCATATGGAGAGTTCCAAAACCAAGCCCTTACACATCCTCAATGAGAAGGTAACCATGCTCTAGAATTGAGCAACTATCAAGGCCAAGGTCTAATAGAGACATTATATAATAGATGAGGCAACCTAGAAATAAAAGGATTCCATCTAGGAAAATTTTTAAGGAACCATAAATAATTATAAGTGTAGAAATCTTGGTGAATCTTACTAATTGATAAAATTGCAACTATAATATGTTTCGATCTACTTTTGTAAAATAATAGTTTTTTAAAAAGAATTTTATATAGTTTCTAGAAAATTTTGAGGATTTTTTATGTAATCTAATTTATCCTATAGAAATATGGCAAACAATTTTGGATGAAAACAAAAAATTGGGAAATCATTTTTGGAAAAAAAAATGGAAAATTAATTAAATGACTAAATTTAGCCCCAAAAGGTTGCCTTGGAATTCCATCACAGAAGAATATCCATTTCCGTCCAAAATTATGTGGCGACATTGAGGTTGGTGCTATACCAAAGGGAAAGAAAACGTAATAACTCATTTTATAACCAAGATCTTTATATAGTTTCTAGAAAATTTTGACGATTTTTTAAGTAATCTAATTTATCCTATAGAAATATGGCAAATAATTTTGGATTAAAACAAAAAATTGGGAAATTATTTTTGAAAAAAAAAGAAAGGAAAATTAATTAAATGACTAAATTTAGCCCCAAAACTTTGCCTTGGAATTTCCATCATGGAAGAATATCCATTTTCTTCCAAAATTGTGTGGCGACATTGAGGTTGGTGCTATTCTAAAGGGAAAGAAAATGTAATAACTCATTTTATAACCAATATTTTTTTACGTAATCTAATGTGTAAATATTGGGCATACATGGATATTTTACTTGTGTGTAAGTCATGTGGACTTTTTATAGAGAACATCTCATGATATATGTGTACATATGATATGTTTTTATAAAATTCCTAGTAGGGACCCAAAGCCATAATATTAATGAATTGTAATTAGATACATTTTAATTTCTATTAAGATCGGAAAATAAACCATGACAACATCGTGACGTAATTCTAGAAAGTTATATTGATGTAAAATGCATATGAAATGGTTTGTTAGAGCCAAAGGCAATTATGAGGGAAGGTGGGTTTATGAAAAATTATGAAACACCTTATATCCCCCCACATATATATATTTCTAATTTTGCAAGGTTCTCTTATTTTCCTTTTATTATTTCTCTTTGCTAAGTCATTTAGTGTAGGCAATGTACCAAAAATGTAAAGTTCTAGCTAGTCATGGGAGAATAATAGTTTGGGAGAGATACTTTTAAGTAGATATTGTAAACTCTTACTTAGTTATTTTTCTATGCAAGAGAGACTATTGTTAATAAGGATTAATAGTAAGTGAGAAGACAAACTTAGCAAGGATTCATATCGTAAGTGAGTAGGGGCTACTAGTAGGGATTGTATCTTGAGTTATGTAAAGAATATATGAGACCATAAATAAAATAAAATTGYAACTTGGCTTGGGTTTTTTGTACAAGATTTGTWGTTTGGTTGTGAAAGGTTTCAAGTAGATGGTGTAACAATTGAGCTACTGTGAGTGTTGATAGTGAGGGARTGTTTATGAGCTAATGTGAGTGTTGGTTCTACTTAAACTTGCATCAATATGGTTGGCATTATGGTTCTCAACTATTTTATATTTGTCTAGCATAGATCTTGTGATAACATGCTTGGGGATTACTAAGAGAGTAATATAGTAGGAAAACATTTACCCCTTTTATTTCATAGCTCAACTTGGGGGTGGTGTCCACATGAGATATCTATGGTTGGGTGATCAATCTCTCCTTGAAATTCCACATGTTTTGTTCTATTTATAGATAGTATATTTTCTTTTACCATTTATATGTTGCATAATAATAATAATAATAATAATAATAATAATAATAATAATAATAATCTAATTTGAGGCCATGACCTAGCCACATGCTAAGTGGATGTATGAGAACCTCTTATTTGTCTCCCAAGATATCCATTCCATGCAACTTATGAACTCCAAAGTTTATTTTTACATGCATTATATGTTTATTTGCTAAGATTCCAATACTTCCAAGTTTTCCTTCAAAATATTAAAATGGATTGCATATAGTATCGAATTGCATTACCTGTCTTTAAAGTCATATTTCTAGTACTTTCCCTAGTTGTAAGGTGGTTTTTGAGTGAATTAAAAGTTAGGTCCAATGGACTATTTAGGTAAAAGTGTGCTAATATTTAAGGAAGGAATACTACATGTATGTCATTATTAAGCTAAGCAAAGCACTCTATTACATCTAATCAAATTAAAATAGAGAAATGACATCTCAATCTATTATTCTTTATAATTATGGCTATAACAATGATCATGACTAGTGCCTACTTTTGCTAGTAAAATATCTTGCTTCTATTACTTATCACATTGAGACCTCAAGCACCACTTTCTCTTTCAAATGGTGGAAGTGTATTTCCAAGAAATTTTTCCACATGTCACTTATCACTTGTTATATAAGAACATTATACATTATAGAATCATACTTTATTTCCATTTTAGTTAGAATGGTGGACGTGTAATTCCAATAAGTTTTTCCAAATGTCACTTGTTATATAATATCATTATAGAATCATACTTTATTTCCATTTTAGAAAGGACAGATGGCTTTGTCTTTACTAGAAAAATATAAAAGAAAAATGATGAAAAAGAAAATGTGAAAAATATTAAAATGTTTTTTTAAATGTTCATTATTAAATTAAATATCTTTTTTTATATAGTTGAGAGGAGTATATATATATATACTCCTCTCAACTATATATATATATATATGAAAATAAATTAAAATATTAGATATACATAATAATTACAAATTTTAAATATAAAATAAAATAAAATTATATATAATATTGAGATGAATTTCTTAATATTATTTTTTTAATAATAGTCTATTTCATTCTATTAGGTAGAGAATTGAAATTCTTTATCAAGCTCATCAAGACAGTCTGCCATAGTGATCACTATGATCTTTTACAGTTGCACTTGGTTTTGACAGCCATTTCTCTTGGTTTCCCAACAAAACAGATTCTTGATTTTGTACTAACACCACACACACACACACACACACACACATATATATATATATATATATATATATATATATATATATATATATATATTTCTCTTTTATTTAAAAAAAAATAAATCTATTTCATCCTTATAAAATACTAAAATTATCACATCTAGATATGACTTTAACTATGAGTGGATTATAACATGGACATATAAATTAACATCAGTTAGTTGATGTTTGTTATTATATTTATTTATTTTCATATTTAATGATTTACTCCAAAATATTGTAAGAGATGTAAATGATTATAATATACTAAAATATCATCACATCTCTGCCGTGTAAGTCACTTGGTAGACTAAAGAAAAGTTGCTTATCAAATCACTACCACTTGTAGTCTCAAGGAAAAGTTGCTTACCGCATCACGCAATAATGTTTTGTAGATGAGAGAAACTTTCACATTATTGAAATTGACGATTTGAAAAATCTTCAAATTAGTTCGACTTATTAAAATTCAATATGATAGAAGAGGATGATTATGGTGAGATGGTATAGCTACGGTTCGTAAAGAGCTGTAAGTAAAATTAAGCATTGGGACAGTGTTTGGGCAGCATACTAAGCTTTCTACTTTCGCTATAGAGACCTATTTGGCCGTTTAACTGCAATGATGTCCATGATATTGATCAGTTTAATGGCAGTGACAAAGATTTGGAAAGAGAATGGGCTATAAAAAGAAAAGGTTGGACTTGCATTGGGATCCTGGAGAGGAAGATGAGTACTAACATTTCAAAATATACACATTGGTATAAATGTTTCAAGGATCATCTTTATTCCTGGTTAGGGTAAACAGAGCGGGACTTGGGAGGGTGGACCACTCCACATTTGGCGGGTAACACGAAGGGAAGGGCACATGGTATTTCACTTTTTGAGCGAGCAACGTTCAGTGGTTCGTTCAATCAATCAAATCGATAGTGATGGCAGCCTGCAGGTACCAGAAGACACACATACACATTATGGACAATGAACATATACCTACGATCCTCGTAACGTACGTGTAGCTTCTGTACCCACTCGCCTCCTCGTATTGGTTTTGTCCACAGATTTATCCGACTCGAATTCACATTCCATCGACCGACAGCGATGGTGGGTACCGATGAAAAAGCCATGTGTGGCTTTTGTTGAGAAGGCCATACGGATTAACACGCCTTCCAGCAAGCGGCCACTGGAGGCTCTCCACGTTCTGGAGAACGGTACATTCAAACTCCACTCCAACGTCCTTCATTGTATTTTTGTACACAATAATATAAATATGCGCTACTTGGATTCCCACTCGCTTTAATATCCTACGGTCGGTAAAACTCCACACAGGAATGAGTACGCTCCTGCTAAAAGCTCCATTATCACTACCCTGGCAATCGCCAACAAACAATCAGATAGATGCCTTTTTGGTGACGATGGATATATAGTGTTTACATTTACAGCTTATCATTATAGACTTTTCGGTTCCACAGGAGGGTAGGCTTTGCTTTGTGTAGTGTGATTTGGTTCATCTGTGTCTGTGGGGAATTGGCAGTTGGGCCAAAAGGAGTAAGCCCTCTTTCTTTTATAACCCTCTTATTGTTTCAACAAAATTAAGCTTTCTCTCATATATGTGAATGCTTGCAGGCAGATGGGGCGAGTGAAGCGAGAAATAAAGAAAATAATGAACGCCACGAGAAGACAGGCAACATTCTCCAAGAGGCGGAATGGGCTTTTCAAGAAGGCTAACGAGTTATCGGTTTTATGTGATGCAGACGTTGGGCTTATCGTCTACAACACAGCTGGGAAGCTGTTCGAATTTTCTAGCTCCAGGTTCGTGTAATTTTTCTCTTTACTGCATTGCATTGCATTTCACCATCACTAATTTGCTTGGCTTTATAAAACCTTCCTGCACGTTCACTTAACCAAATGGAAGCGGTTTTACCCATTCATATTCGACTGCCATGCTAAGAGATTGGAAAAATATTCGCCTAATCCATATCAGTTTAATCTGTTACTCTCCAATAATAGATTGGTAAGATATCTTAAAAAAGGAGTCATCGCCTGATGATACAAATGCCCATTTCCATGCAAATACGATATACGATAGATTCATGGACCAGTATGGTATTCCGTTCCCTCGCTTGGAAAATGGAGGAACCCGTAGTGGATTTTTTTAGATATATAATATATTTGGGAAAAGCCCATAAGGTCTCTGTATTCTGCCGCTTCCGTTATCTGGGGCTTCCGTGAGATCTAATTTGCTTCTCAAAAACCTCGCACGAGACGCCTTTCTTCGTAGAACTTTATTATCATATATACATAAATATGAGAGAGCCCTGTACGTCATGGCATCTCTGCCTACAGTATCCAAAAATACTTTACCTCCGTTTTGAAGGAACACTTTTAAACATCCTTACCTCTCTGGCTTTTAGAATAAACACTCTTAAACACGTAATTGCGTCTGGAGGCCTATTTTGTAGTCTGGTATGGGGCTAGTATCACTAGTGATAATCTAGTAAGAGATATTGTAAGTGYGAGACTTATTTCATTTTTTCCATATTAAAATTAATTTTAAATTTATAAATTAAAATTTAATTTATAAATTTATTTATTCATATTATTATTWTTATTGGAGATTTATATTTTCTATTAATAAAATTTATATTTCAATAAAATTAGAATTAAGGTTAAAACTTAATAAATCTAAAATTAATATGAATTTTGATAAAAAAAAAAWAAGAATATATACTTTTTCAATTTAGTTCATCTTTTTAAGAGGATCTTTCTCATTAATATTATGATTTTTCTGGTTTTTTTTTATGAGAATCTTTCAGAGTAATGATTTTTCTCATTAATATTATGATTTCTGTTCATTTTTTTTATGAGGATCTTTCTGGTTCATTTTTTWATGAGGATCTTTCTAGTTMWTTTTTTTTTTTTTATGAGTATCTTTCTTTGACAGTAATAATATGAGTTTTTTTTTTGAATTGTTTACATTTACCTTTGTAACAATCCAATGCATATATCTTTTATAATGCATTAAAAACAAGTTATTTTTTTTCATACTTTTTTAATTTCTCAATTAGATATGTAAATATATATTTATAATTCTAATCAAAATAATAATAATAACATAGTGAGTTATAGTTAGTTGATAAATTAGAAAATTTGATAAGGATGAATAAATAATGAATACTCCAAATCTTCATAGCTGGGAAGAGGAGAAAATGTCACCCCCAAAGTTTGGAGAGGAACTGAAGAAGATTGCAACCTATGTGGGATGGATAAATAAAGAGTAAACATTCTACAACCCCATACAATACAGGGTAGATGTGTAGTGTCATGGTGTGATTATATATATATATATATATATATATATATAGTTTATAAAAACCTCAATTTTCAAGGGACAAGTTGGTTGGTTGGTTAAGCAAAATATTTAGAGAGGTTTTAGGATCCATTCCACCTAGTTCTGTGAGGTTACCATCAACCATCTATTCATACTTAGTCTTGATAAATTACCTATAGAATTAGTAACCAGTATTACATTTATTGGGTTACCAATTACTATTACAAGTGGTAAGATTTGGAAAATCTCAAATTAATAAATCTAAATTAATCTTATTTCAATACTTTTTCTTAGCATAATGACTTTATAACATTTTCCTATAATACTCCTATTACAATAATATTCCACCACTTATTTATCTAATGTCATTTTAGTAGTTTTATATCTCATATTTAAACTTAGTCCAAACTTTTGAAACCCATCCCATGTTGAAGACCACTAATGACCAACACTATTAACTTTCAGTGCACATCTTTGCTACTGACCACTAGTAGCTAGTGACTTCCCAAATGTATAATTCAATATATTTTTATTATTATGATTCATCTTCACTCCAAATTTAAAATATATAATAAATTCAAATTATAATTCTGTGTTTATTTCTGAATTGTACTTGTTTAGTTCTCTTTGATTTGTTGAATTTTTTTTACTCTTTTTAACAAGTATCAACAATTTATGTTTAGTTAAAACATTACTCATTTTAGAATTCCACATTTTATAACTCTTACCTTCCAAAAAAAATAAAAATCTAAAGTCTAGTCTCCTCGTTATTACTAATTTAGATTCTTTAATTTGATGTGTTATATTCTCCTCATCATTATCAAATTTTGTTGATTTTTTTTTTAATTTATATTATATCTCTTTTTCCATTATACACTTTTATTCTTTAATTTACATTATAGAAAATATTAAAAATATTATTAAATAAAAAATATTATAAGATCGAAACCAATTTAGATTCTTTAATTTGGTGTACTATATTCTCCTCATCATTATCAAATTTTTATGATTTGCTTTTTTTTATATATATTATATCTCTTTTTTCATTATAGACTTTTATTTTTTAATTTACATTATAGAAAATATTAAAAAAATGATTAAAAATCTAAACCAAACATACTTTGAGAAAATTTGAATTCTACAAAATTGATAAATTTCAAAATAAACATATAGTTTATTATAATAAAATGAAGAAATCTATTTTTTATAAAATTAATTAAAATTATAAAAATATAAAAAAACACACACACACACATTAAATTTGACCCTTTGATTTATCTCATCACTTTTAAAATATCTTAAATAAAATACTAAAAATCCCTTCTTTAACTTATAAAAATATTTTAATAAAACAATTGTAATTAAACCAAAATCCATGAGAATATAATATATTAAAATTTGAAACTTAAATTATACAATTTGATAAAAAAAATAAATTCTGAATAATAAAATTTATTTTATTTTTTTCATTTAATTTTTTATTCAATGTAAAATTTACTTTACCTTTTATTTTATATAATATTTTATAACAATCATATTACATGAAAATATAATACAATATATTAAGATTTATAACAATGATATTACATATTTAAAAAAAATAAAAATCATATTACATGAAAATATAATACAATATATTAAGATTTATAACAATCATATTACATAAAAGTATTTTATAACAATCATATTACATTAAAAATATAAAATAATATATTAAAATTTATAACAATCATATTACATAAAAATATTTTATAACAACCATATTACATGAAAATATAATATATTAGGATTTATAACAATTATATTACATAAAAATATAATATATTAGGATTTAAGGTTTAAATCAAATACCATTTGATAGAGCCTCCTCCCAAAGTGTTGTGAAAATAAAGTTCGCTCAACTCCCACCTACTAATCTAGTGTGTAGCTATAAAAACCACCTACTAATCTAGTGTGTAGCTATAAAAAAAAATACTATTTGATAAATGAAACTATAATAAGATTTATAACCATCATATTACATGAAAATATAATATATTAGGATTAAAGATTTAAATTATCTAATTTAATAAATAAATAGTATAAGTAATAAAATATATTTTAATTTTTTTATTTAATTTTTTATCTGATATATAAAAACAATTTAGTTTAATGTTTTATACAATTTATAAATAGAATTTACTTCAACCTTTATATAATAGTTAAATTAAATATTTAAAATGATATATGTTTAGAATGTAGATAATTTTAATTTTATTTTATATTTTTAATAAGTCATAATTTTAAATGATATATGGTTAGATTATAAGATAAATAAATCTTATTTTATATTTTGAATACAAGTAATATAGTTAAATATAGTGAAATTATATATCAATCAAATTTCATTTTTCATTTTTATATAATAAAATTTGAATAATTTTTATATAATAAAATTTGAGTATTTATGAATTAATAAAATTTAGTTTCATTCTCATTATTTTACAAATATTAAATTAATTTGAGATCTCATTTCAGAAATATTAAATTAATTTGAGATTTTATCCACCAATTTGGTTGACCATAACTAAATGAAAAAGATACGATCAAATTAAAGAATAAAATTTGAGTATTCATGAATGAATAAAATTTAGTTAAATTCTCATTATTTTACAAATATTAAACTAATTTGAGATTTCATTTTAGAAATAATAATCTAATTTGAAATTTCATTCACCAATTTAGTTGACTATAACTAAATGGAAAAAATAAGATCAATAAATAATTTTTTTGAGTATTTATAAATTAATAAAATTTAGTTTCATTCTCATTATTTTACAAATATTAAACTAATTTGAAAAAATAAGATCAAAAAATAATTTTTTTGAGTATTTATAAATTAATAAAATTTAGTTTCATTCTCATTATTTTACAAATATTAAACTAATTTGAGATCTCATTTCAGAAATATTAAACTAATTTGAGATCTCATCCACCAATTTGGTTGACGATAACTAAATGGAATCAAATTAAAGAAAAATTATATACAATGGAAAATTTGATAGGGGCAAATTACATTTAAAAAATGATAGAAAACCTGCTTGCTGCCGGTAAGTCAACCCACGAAAATGCTTACAATTCACAACGTTAATACAATAGATGTCTAGCCAATCGGCCACAAATAGAGCTATGCAACATTAATAACAGTGTATTAGGGGCTTCTGCCCAAAAATGCAGGCATATTCAGTAGCTCCGCTTAACGTTATTTAGGCCTAAATGGTTGATTCGGCCTTCAAAGATCGATTTTCATTACTCTCAAATTATAAGTATATCTGTAAAAACATGTATTATTGATCTGAAAGATTAGCCGGTTGTTGGAAAATGATAAGCTGACTGGCGAAAATGATAAACTAGTAACAACTAAAAAGTTAATACTCTATCAATACTGTTGTCTGAAACAAGTAGTGAGTGTTATCTATATGAGTGTCTGGGCCTGGGCAAGTGGACCTACGCGGGGATGAATGCTGCAAAACAGAGTCAGAATCACCGTTGTCAAAGGTCCAAAACTGCAAATTATAAAGACTACAAGTTCTGCACGAATGTATCTGTAACTACAGGTGCAAAACAGCGGTGACCGAGTGCCCACTTTGGTAGTTAGCCAAAATTTACCCTCCGGATAAATCACTCAGGTGAGTAGCACAACACTGGGGCATTCGATGTGAGGCACGATTTTCAGCTTGAACATATTTGTCTGGAAGTCTCTAGTCGACGATGGAAAAGGTTGTAGAACACGAATAACTTCATCACGGCCTCGAAGCTGACCGATACCCGTCATCTGATTAGAGCACGGAGTGTCTTCAAAGTGGATGGCCCTTCTGCACTAAAAATCAAAGGACGGGGAAATATGAAGTTTGTCCCAATTCATCTCTAGTTTGTTGTGATGTTCATCGGCCAAAGTGCTCCACGCATCTTTTCATACTACTGAGCCTGCAGAAGGCCTTACTTCATCTTCATATCCACGTGTATATGATCCAGCTTGATATATTCCAACGACATGTGCATGGATTTCTCGATCTCATTTATCCTAAGATGGGCAATGGACTTATCTTTTGAAAAGTGACAACCAAGCTCCATCCAACTATTCACCACAGCCGGCACTCAAAAGGACCTGTTTTGGCGAACGGCATGGTTTAACTATGATTCTAGGGGTTTGTGGCAATTCGTTGTTATCTGCCTCGGTGGTATAAATCTTAGTTATAGAGCAGCCTAGGCCACAATGACCATCTTTTATAATTTTGAACATTATTTATATATTTAATTTTACAAAGTATTATTTTATCTTGATATCAAGGTTTACAAGTTTTTTTTTCCAATAAGAAAAAGACTTATATTAAAAAATATAAAAATTCTGTTTGATACGGTAGTATAGACTTATATTAGAAAATATAAAAATTCTGTTACAATCACTGTCAAAAAGATCAGATCTATCAGATCACTTGATACTGTAGTATAGTTTCTGTTGTTCATAAATACATAGCAAGGTTTACAATGTTGGTTTTTCATAAAAGTTAAACTATTGAAAATTGTGATATATGATAAAAGTAAAAGTTTAACAATGTTTCAATTTTTATTTACAGTGTGATATCTAATGGGGTGTTTTCCACCATCAATATTATTAAATTAGAGATTTCTAACATCAAACATATTATTAAATTTGTAATAGAGTGTTTGAATTGATATTAATATTATATTGTTATTAATTTAAAAATTAAATATAATATTTTGTAAAAAAAAAAATGAGATAAAATTATTTTCATATTTTATATTTTATATTATTTAGATTGTTTTTTCAATTTATTTATTTATTTATTTTTATTTCCATAATTGTAAACATGATGTTAACCACCTTATACAAAACATAATAAATTTCACATCTTTTTAATCCACACCCACTATTAAGTTATAGACTTGTACTACACAAGTCCACCATTAAACCCACCATTTTCCTACACGAAGTTGCCAATAAGACAAAGTCTAAAATAAAGTTTCTTCAATACATTTTATAGTTTCTTATTTCCCTAAGTATCAAATTTTAATTAGATAAAGTTTCTTCAATACATTTTATAGTTTCTTATTTCCGTAAGTAATGGGTGTTCAATTTTTTTTTTTTTTTTTTAACTGTAACGGTTATGGATTTTATTTATTTATAAGAGATAGGAGAGGTCTTTGCCTAGGCAGCCCCATTTACAAAGAAGATAGTCAGCATTTTCAGCTTCAGTGTTACAATTTTTTCAAGGAATTTGATAGCTGTTATCGTCATTGATGATAATCTGCCCTTTCGTGAGGGTGCATCCTTTGTTTGCCATCTGATCCGCTACTCCATTCAGATTTCGAAGAATATGGTAGAACTTGTAGGAGGTGAAATCGTGAAGGAGTCTTTTCAATCTGCCCAGAATTTTATTGAGGCTAGCATTGTTGAAGAGGTCTTCCGTATTTAATTTTTTAATAAGAAGCTCTGAGTCTCCAAAGACTTGGAGGTCTTTATATCCCTTTTCTCTTGCTATTAGGCAAGCTTTGAGGAGGCCAAGAATCTCTGCCTGGTTGTTGGTCTTCTGGCCTAGACCCCAGCAGAAGCAATCTCTTAAGGTCCCATCCGAAGAGTAAATGACCCCTCCAGCGCCTGCGTTCCCGGGATTTCCTTTGGAGGCCCCGTCAAAAAAAAATTGTGATGAGGTTTTTGGATTTCCACCAGTTCGTGAAGCTATCCTCGGGTTCTCTTATTCTCCACTCCGGATTTGCTGTGGGAGAAGTGAGGAGAATCTTGCGAGGAGAGGCCTGCGTTCCCGGGATTTCCTTTGGAGGCCCCGTCAAAAAAAAATTGTGATGAGGTTTTTGGATTTCCACCAGTTCGTGAAGCTATCCTCGGGTTCTCTTATTCTCCACTCCGGATTTGCTGTGGGAGAAGTGAGGAGAATCTTGCGAGGAGAGGCCTCCAACGGGCTAAGCCATCTCCTTTCTTCAGGACGGAGCAGAGGATCTTCGTTGAAGTACTGTTGTTGGGCTGTTTCCAAGAGGAGTGCTTTAGCCTTGACTGCAACCTGAAGAGGGGAGCGAGTATTTCCATTAAAAATTTGATCGTTGCGTGCCAACTATAGCTGCCAGCAAACGAATTTGGGGACTGCTGTCCAGATTTTCCGCCAGAAGGATTTGTTGGGGATGCTATGAGGATAGATATTGTTCCAAGAGGCAAACAAAGCAGCAACTGTGCTCTGAGGGAAGGCTGGAATCTGCAGGTCTAGAAGAGAAAGTCTCCATGCTTCCTTGGCGAATTTGCACTCCAGGAATAAGTGTTGGGTTGTTTCAAGGTTTCTTCGGTATAGCTCGCACCTATGAGGCCCTGCAATATTTCTTTTCTCTAGATTGTCTCCTGTGAGTAATTTATTTTGCACCAACGTCCAGAAGAAAAAATTCACTTTGGGGAGAGCTAAATTGTCCCAAACTAACTTCCAGAAGGCTGGAGGGTGACTACTGTCCTTTGAATGTTGAAGAGATTTGTATCCAGCTGCTGTGGTATAAGTGCCTGATGGTCCCCAGGCCCAGCTGTCCCTCATCTGGCGATTTTCAGGGGTGCATCCTTCCAACAATTCAGCAAGGAGATTTTTTTGTGATGTTAGCCAAACTGGAATGTCATTAAGGTCCCAACCGGCCCAATCTCCCCGATTGTCCCACATCGAGAGGTCATAGAGTTTGTTTTTGCCTGCACGAGTTAGGCATTCTCTGATGTCAACTATGTCTGGATTCCCCTCCAATGGATTGCTTCCCATTATTCTATCCTGCCACAGGTGAGTGCGCCTACCATTACCCGGCACTCTATACAGAGATTTGTTAAAAAATGTGCTACTCTTGCAGCATAGCTTCCAAACTTGCGTGCTGTTGACTGTGGGGTCGAATTGCAGCTTTCGATAGGACGAGTTTCGGGCATATTTGGACAGTAGTGTGGTGCTGGTCGGATGTTTGGGCGCGCGTGCCATTTGCCACAGTAATTTTCCTCCCATCGCTAGATTTACCATGGAGGGATCTTGGATTTGGAGACCCCCCTCTGCTGTTGGGCGCCGGACCAATTCCCAATTTGCTAAGTGCATTTTTTTTTCATTTCCTTTCCCTCCTTGCCAAAGAAAATCCTTTAGAATTTTTTATATCTGGTCCATGACGTTTCTGGGTGCGAATAAGAATGCAGATTGATAGATTGGGAGCGCGGCAAGCTGTGACTTAATTAGTATGAGTTTTCCTGCGTCGGTTAACCAATATCCGCCCAGTGCAGCAATCTTTGATTTGATTTTGCAAATGATGTCCGTCCAGAGCGACCTTCTGTTGGCTCCATTTGTTATGGGAAGGCCAAGATATTTTATCAGTTCCCAGCTGGCATGTCCTCTGAATCCCAGGATGTTCATGATAGTATTGAGCTCTTGTTGACCTGTGTTCCAGCTAAAGATTTCACTCTTTCTCTCGTTGATAAGGGCGCCAGAGACTCTGCAGTAGCTTTTTAGGACCAGATCAAAAACTTTGGCTATTCTGGGGGACGCACCTCCGAGGAGCAGTGAGTCATCTGCAAAGAGTGCGTGGTTCAGAGGGACAACATCTGTGGAGGATTTTAGACCAGGGAGGGTGCCAGCTAATCTTTCAGCTGAGAGTTTTCTGCTAAGAGTATCAGCCATTAAGATATACAGGAAGGGAGAGAGGGGGCAGCCCTGCCTGATGCCTCTCCGGGCTTGAAAAAATTTAGAGGGACGACCATTGACAAGGGGGGCTATCCAAGGGTTCTCGATGCAGGCATTTATAAGCTGAAAAAAATGGGGTGAGAAGCCAAAGGAAAGGAGGACCTTGATGAGGAAAGAACGATTGACTCTATCGAATGTGTTTTCCATATCTAATTTAATCAACATACCTTTTTCTTTTCGCTTTTTGCTGGAATGGAGTGTCTCCTGAACTTGAATGACATTGTCGAGAATGTTTCTGCCTTCCACGAAGCCTCCTTGAGGGCTGGAGATCAGCCTCTTGAGCATAGGCTTGATCCTACTTGCTAACAATTTGGCCAAAATTTTATAGGATGCGTTACAAAGAGAAATGGGACGAAATCTGGCAAAAGTTTCTGGATTGGATTCCTTGGGAATTAATGCTAGATAAGTGGAGTTGATTCCTCCACCCAGCTTGGCTTTTCTCATGAACCCTTTTATCATTTTTTGAAGGTCTCTTTTGATAATATTCCAACAGACTTTATAGAAATGAATCGTGAATCCATCTGGGCCCGGAGCCTTATCTGAACCCATGGACCAGATGACTTTGATGATTTCCTCCTCAGATACCTCGCTGGTGAGGGCAGCGTTGTCTTCCGGTCTGACTAGGTGAGGAATATTGGCGAGGAAATCTGCGATTTCTCCTTCGGTGGCCTGGGTTCCTTCACTAAACAGGTTTCTGAAATGGCTATCCGCTGCAGCTTTGATTTGGGTGAAGCCTTTGCTAACATGGCCCTCTGCTGTCTTTATTTCTGAGATGTAATTCCTTGACAGCCGGGCTCTATATTGTCTGTGGAAGAAGGAGGTGTTCTGGTCCCCTGTTTTTAACCACAGACTCCTAGACTTGATTCTCCAGTATTCTTCCTCATTTCGGAGGGATCGGTAAGTTGCGGTTTGGACTTTTATTTCTTGTTCCAAGAGTTCCGTTGTAATCTCTTTGCTTTCCATTTCTGTTTGCAAGGTCTCCAAAGAATACACTGCTTCTTTCCTTGTATTGATTGGAGTTGGAGCTGGGTTCTTTATCCATTGCTTCAGAGCTTGTTTTGTGGCCTTCAATTTTTGTTCCCACACGAAGCTTGAGGATCCTGAGACTGATTTGGCCCAGGCTTCTTTTACAGTTTCGTAAAAGCCTTCTCTCTCTATCCATAAGGGGCTGAAACGGAAAGGAAGGGGCCCTAGATCTTCTTCCTCCTCGAGGAGAAGCTGAATCGGCTTGTGGTCAGAAGTCAACTTGGGAAAAATTTTTGTTTTGATTATCTTTTTGTCCATAATGAGGGAGCCTTGGACCAAAAATCTATCCAGCCGAGCAGAAATATGTTCTTTCCCAGTTCTATTATTTGACCAAGTGTAAAGGCCACGAATGGGACTGAAATCTAAAAGATCCCATTGTTGTTGTATCTCTTCCACATAGGTCAGCATCGGGTCTCTACAGTTGGAGCCACCCCTTTTCTCTTTTGATTTCAGAACTATATTTAGGTCGCCTGCTAGGATAATATTGCTTGGATTGTGCTGATCTAAAAATGCTGAGAGAGAGGCCCA
>ML784624.1:538866-555098 GCA_009831015.1 Picea engelmannii | reverse complement strand
ATGTTAGGGTTTTATGGACTGGCAACAGATAGGACCTGAACTCCACGTTTGAAGGTGCAGATGTTTTGAACCAGCAACTACCTGTCCTAGACAATCCTGTATATTCAGCAATGGAGGCCTCATCGATGATGAATTCTTCTCTGACTATTTTGGCAACCCTGCCATCATATGAGAGGGCAAATGCCTCAGCAATTTGTTGATGAAAGGTCATTAATTTCTCACAATATGAGAAAATGCCGACCTGTTTGAAGGATTCTGCAACCTCGGGATGTTCCTCAAAGTACCACATACCATCTGCCTCTGACCTTAATGCAGGACCGGATCTTGACATAATTGAAAGAGAACTGTGTCTGGAACTATAACCAACYAGATATTYRGGAAACAGAGGTTMTGRGAGCTAAGGATATGGTCAATGTTATTTGYGAAYAGACTKTGAAATGGTTCGACAGGGCATAGGGTTTACAKATGTACKAAAATGTCAACACTCATTCAAATTACAGACTGACAGGGACAGCCGAAACTTCAATTTTTCGGAGGCAAATTTATTTGTGAAATTTTGACAGAGAAAGGTTTACAGGCTTACCCGATAACCCAATCCATTTTCCTCGACTCGAAATGCCTGTTTGAATTCGGAGACCGCATGCCAATCGCTCGAAAGGAGGAACTAAGATTTGAAAATCACGATTTGTTGGAAAAATCGCGTGTTGATAGATATCCTCAGCGATCTCCGGGCTCCATATGACATTTTGAGTTTTAAACTGAACAAATGACCTGTTGGTAATAATGAATGTATATGCCACTAGGAAAGAAGGAGGTTTCGTGCACCGGATCTGACTATCACCTCTCAGCGCAGATATGGAAATGATTGTACAAAGAATAATACGCAGATGTTTGAAAACTTTCGGCGGTTACTCACAAATGAGTATCATTTCCCGCAACATGAGATTTTCGACGGTTTGAAATTTTCATGATTGCAACGCTCTTTGACATGTGGCTCGTTCGAAAGCACGAGCTTTCTTTTTGCCCGCTCAAACACTTTCGGTAGTTGCTTGCTTTTTGTATTGACCACTTTGCTCACGAAAATGAACGCTTTCGGTGGTTAATGAGCACGCTGGGGGCTCGCCTAAACCACCGAAAGATGCTATTTTTCCAATCTCTTGACAAAACCAAATACCAAAATTTTCTTGAACTATGAAAACACAAAAGTAGCTTAAGCATGCGACCAATATCCGGGATATCCTCTACAAAGTTCAACCGAAAGAACGGTTTTACTTTTGGAGTTCACAACATGGTTCACCCATTGTGGGCTACATCCACTAGAGAAATTGCCAGGTCCTTCCTTTATTATTATCCAACAAATGAAGGGATACAACCTACAACAAACCTATTGTAAATTCCCCTTCTTTCTCTCATAGTCTCCTATCTCATAATACAATATTCGCTACCATGCCTAGACACAATACATTTCCCTCATAATATAGAGTTTCCTTCTAGGGAAAAAAAACTAACATAATTTCTACTGTTAGATCTGCGACCTTATAATGAATGGTCCAAATTTACAATGAAATTACAATATACATTTATAAGGCAATTTTTCCTTCAGGGGCTTCACCCCCAAAACTCCATAGGGGGGCCTATTGCCCATGGACCCTGCAGATGGGGTAACCCCCATCTGCACTCCCCCGTGTGGAAGAGTGTACATTCTTCTGGGGTGTAAAGTCTTCATGGGATATAAACATGGATGAAAACAAATACCTCTGAATCAGGAAGATAATCAGGCTCCACAACCAGCAAGAACCCTTGAAATGTTGGGGTTGTGGACAAGAACATCTGTTGAGGGACTGTTCACATAGGAAATAGAACAATAGGAGGGTCTATAATGTCCAAGAGGCTACCACAGTCAATGATGTGGCTATGAGCATTCCACAAATTTATGCATCCTTGGATAATAGACAAGCTCACCACCAAGCTTCAGTGGTGGAGTTGGAAGGTATGATTTCCAACCATCTAGTTTCCATTTTAATTGACCTTGGTTCTAATTTGAGTTATCTTTCCCCTCAAACTGTTTAGAAATGTAAATTAAAGCAAGTTAAATATGTTAAATCATGGCTGGTACAACTAGCCACTGGAACCAAAAGAAAAGTAACAAAGGTCATACCAGCATGACAATTCATTATGAATTTACTACCCAACCAAGCAACCTTAAAAATGTTCCCTTTAGGATCTTATGACCTGTTGATTGGCATGGACTGGTTGGCTTCCCATAAAACCAAGTTGGAATGTTACGGTAAAACTTTGGAGTGTGAAGATGAAGAAGGAAGAAAGATAACCCTATAAGGGATTCAAAAGCATGTCTTAGTGAGACAAATATCATCCCTTCAAGTGAAGAAGTATTGCAGAACAAGTGTTGAACTCTATTGAGAATAGTAAACCAAGCCTAGAGGACCATCCCATATTAAGAGAGTATAAATATGTGTTCCCAAAAGAGGTATCAAGTCTACCTCCAAGAAGAGATATTGACTTTTCAATAGAACTTGTACCAATAGCAGTGTTAGTGTCTAGAACACCCTATAGAATGAGTACACCAGAGCTAGTTGAGCTCAAAATACAACTAAAGGAGATGTTGGACAAAGGCTATATTCGACCTAGTGTGTCTCCATGGGGAGCACCAACCTTTTTTGTGAAAAATAAGGATGGCACACTCAGGTTTTGCATATACTATGGACAACTCAATAAGATTACCATTGAGAATAAGTATTCCTTGCCAAGGATTGATGAATTGTTTGACCAATTAAGGGGTGCTACAATTTTATCCAAGATTGACTTGAGGTCTGGATACCATCAGGTCTTAATTAAGGATGAAGACATCCAAAAAACATCCTTTAGGACAAGATATGGTCACTATGAATTTTTGGTGGTGCCATTTGGGCTTACAAATGCACCAACCACTTTTATGTACTTAATGAATAATGTACTTAGTAAGTTCTTGGATAGATTTGTATTGGTTTTCATTGATTATATCATAATCTATTCTAAGAATAGGGAATATCATGAAGAACATCTCAAGCTAGTGCTTCAAGTGATAAGAGAACGGTAGCTCTATGCTAAGTTTAGTAAGTGCCACTTTTACCGTAAACAAGTCCATTACTTAGGTCACGCTATTTCTGAATAAGGAGTGGCAGTTGATCCTAACAATATCATATCCAATATGGATTGGCCTACCCCAAAGGATGTATCTGATATCATATCCTTTATGGGCCTAACAGGATACTATAGGAGGTTCATAAAGGGATTTTCAAAGATTGGTTTCCCAATCACCTCCCTTCAAAAAAAGGGATTTAAATTCATTTGGACATCAGAATGTGAAGAGAGATTCCAAGAACTGAAATACCTTATAACCAATGCACATGTGTTGAAGATTTCAAACCCAAACAATAAATTTCTTGTGTGTATAGATGCCTAGAAGGAAGGGCTTGGAGGAGTACTTATGCAAGAAGGACATGTAATTTTCTATGAATCCAGAAAATTGAATGAGAATGAAATGAATTATGTGACCCACGATCTAGAATTCACTTCCATAGTACATGCAATGTGGAGGCATTACCTCCTAGGTATAATATGTGTGCTTATGACAGAGCATAGTGGGTTGAGATACTTGTTTGATCAACCAAATCTCAATTCTAGACAAGCTAGATGGATGGCTCTCCTTAGTGAGTTTGATCTTGAAATCAAACATATCAAAGGAAAATAAAATAGGGTGGTTTATTCCCTTAGAATAAGTATGAAAGTGATTCACTTGGCAGTTGTAAGCACCTCTGAAATGGAAATGAAGGAGAGAGTCAAAAGTGCACAAGAAACAGATGCATTTTTCAAGACTGTGAAATCATACTTAGAGCAAGATCCCACATGGTTGAAGTATGAAGGTTATCAATTGTTAAATGATGTCTTGTTAACTTACAAAGGTAGGTTGTATATTCCAAATTGTGATGACTTGAAGGGTTCATAATGGATGAAGTACACAAAATACCATATACTGGTAATCTTGGTTATCAAAAGATGATCACAGCCACTGGGAAACTATTTTATTGGCCCGAAATGAAAAAGGACATAGTTGATTACTTAGCTAAGTGTCTAGAATCTCAGCAGGTTAAGGCAGAGCACCGACATCCAGCAGGGTTGTTGCAGACCCTACCAATCCCAATATGGAAATGGGAAACAATCTCCATGGATTTCATCACAGGGTTACCAAACATAATGACGCCATCATGGTAGTTGTGGAAAAACTCAACAAGGATTCTCACTTCATTCCCATCAAGTCAACTTGAAAGTCAATAAATATTTCCACTATTTTCATGAAAGAAATATTTAGACTGCTTGGCATGCCTAAGGAAATCATATCTAACCGAGATACAAAATTTACTTCAAGCTTTTGGAAATCTCTATTTGTTTCTTTTGAAACTAAATTTCTATTTAGTATAGAATATCACCCTCAAACTGATGGAATGACAGAGAGGGTAAACCAAGTGTTAGAGGACATGCTAAGGATGCATGTGATGCATCATCCCAAGAAGTGGGAAGACTACCTATCACTGGTATAATTTTCCTACAACAATGGCTATGAAGAGTCATTGAAGATGAGCCCTTTTGAGGCCCTCTATGGTAGACAATGCAATATTCCAATTAGTTGGGATAACCCAGTAGACAAAATTACAATTGAGCCATATATGCTAAAATAAATGGAACAACAAGTAGTTCAGATAAAACAAAATCTAAAACTAGCTTAGGATAGACAAAAACTCTATGCAAAAAGAAAAAGGACTCCTAGAGAGTTCAAAGTAGGGGATCATGTGTTTCTCCAAGTTAGACCCAAGAAAATCTCTTTCAGAATCGGAGATTGTTCCAATTTGGCACCTCGTTATTGTGGACCCTTTGAAATTTTGGATAGAGTGGGACCTGTAGCATATAGACTAGCACTTCCTCCCACAGTGAAGGCACACAATGTTTTCCATGTTTCATTACTGAAGAAATATGTACATGATTCTAATCATGTAATTGATTGGTCTGTGATTCAGGTGGAACCAAAGGGAGAATTCCTCCTAGAACCACAATGCATAATAGACAGGAAGGAAATCCCAATCAAGAAAACAACCATTGCATAGTTCAAGGTGCATTGAAAACACTTTGGTCCAGATGAAGCTACATGTGAAATGGAGGATGACATGAAATAAGCATACCCATTTTTGTTTACTTATGTACATATAGAGGACATTGATAGGTAGAACATCGAGGAAGGTGTTCCTTTAAGGGTGAGGGGATTGTAATACCCTTGTTTCCCCCAACTTGTAAATATAACTATAGCTTGCCAAAAGACTGTGGCATATTGAATATGTGTGAATGTTGGATTTGATGAACCTTTTTGTTATAAAAGGTAATGTAGGTATTTCTGTTATTAATTAAAAATGGATAGTGTTGCATAATTGTTGAAGGGTGGGGTTTACAAGGTATATCATGATGTTATGAGAGATATGGTGAGGGGAACCAACAATGGTTAAGATCACCCCCACCAGATCAGTACCTTACTGTATTTAATTACTTAGACCCAGAAATAAACCACCAGTTAGGCTGGTAGTTGGGAAGCCTCCTCAAAATTTAATGAGGAGATGGGTGGAGTACCCATATGAAAGGTTCCCTGACCTGACCATAGGGTGGGGATTCAGACCCATGAAATATTCCTAAGGAAGGCAAGAAAAGAATGGAACTCATGGGTGGAGGGGATTGTGAAGAAAAGAGTGTGTGCAACTCGAGGGTTCTGAAGAGAACTAAATAACAAGCTTATTCTGGGTGCAAGAAGCTGTTGGCAGCGTTTTCAGTCCAAGCTGATAAACAAGGTTGTAGAGGAGACGAGTGACTATGGAAGTACTCGTTGGAGACACCCTTTCCTGGTAGAGAGAAAACAATTTTTCCAATTTCTTGTGGGAGGAGGAGAGTAACCTTCATCCCTACCTATCATTAAGAAAGAAACAAGGGTCTCTCTCAGAGCATAATGGTCTAGCTAGGGGGTGTCAAGTGGAAAATTTGTTCAGGAGTGGTTGTGCCTACGGTTGGGTGGAAACATGCACCCCTCTCAACAGAAGCTTCACGATCTAGTTTTCGTGATAATAATTCTTATACCTGCATACTAGAATTGAAATAATGGTTGAATATACGTGTCTGTGGCAAAAAATTGTATTGAATGATTAATGTAGAAATTCTTACTATTTTTCTATGAACCCGTGCTTTTGAATGGGCTTATGTTTTCCTCATTTTAACAACTAGAGAGTTATGGGATGTGGGTCTGTAAGTGAATCTAGTAATAAGCTATGGTCCTTTCATTGGATGAAAATCTCCTAAGGGAATGTTTTCCAAGGATTGACCTTGTAATGCAAGATTCAGGGTAGAGTTAGTTGGAATACTTAACTCATACCGACCCCTCGAAGTTACCTTCGTAGGATTACCAAATTCAAGCTCTATGGAGGGAGCACGTCTCCTTCAAACCCTTCATTGGTGTGACCAAGGGCTCATGTACATGGACTTAACCAAATCATGGCTAAGATTTAATCGTGCAGCCCACGAGAATTATCTGAGGGTCCATATGACCAAGGCCAAGGAACCCTGCACTAGGACCGAAACAATCTAATATTTTCTAGCTTCAGAACTCTAGGATTTTGGATCTCTAGGGTGTTATGGCCTTACCACTCTCAAACCAGTTGAAGGAAACTTTTTGTTATGGTTACCCACAAGGTGTACCAACATATGGTGGTTCCCTTAACTATGACCATGGAATTTGTCCCACCGTTAAACTCTAACCCACTTATCGACCGTGAAGTAACGAGATATGTAGATTTGAGGGTATTCAGGAGTCTCCCTGGCCGTTTAATCTATGTTGAGGTCATTCCGACATTGACCACTTCGGGAGAACGGAGGTGTCATAGCACCAAATTCCCTAAATGTCAGAGTTGCAAACTAACGATAATCATAGATCCGGGGATGCTTCAGGATCTTCCCTAGCCGTTGGATCTATGTTGCGGTCAATCTGGCATTGACCACTCTGGGGGAAAGGGCGTGGTAAGAGAGTGGAACCCTCTAATGATGAACTTAAAAAGTGATAAGAGCCATATATATGAGGACTCTTCGGGACCGTTCATGACTGTCGAATCTAGATAGTGGTCATCTCGATCCTGACCACTCTAGGAGCAAAGAGGAAGTCACAGAATGGATCTCACGAATGCCAAAGTTACGAAGTAACAAAGGCCGTAGATCTATGGATCTACATGGATGCATCTCGACCATGATATCTAAGGGGCGTTGGAAGGTTTTCTATCGGGAGTGACGTGGCACATTGACATCACCGATGGTGAAGTGGACCCACATTCGACGTGCCATGTATCACCTTGCTTCATAATTTTCATAGACCCTATGTTCCTATTATAATGTGACACATGTCACTCGTTGATGGGGCCACATTTCATCACTTCCTCACTGCGTGTCACCCCCCTGACACATATTCGCTTGGACTATTAGTGGGTGGAGTACTTGGGACCCACCTATCCTTGCCTCTGCATTTAATATGCCATCACACGTAAGGGTGGACCCTTCAGGAGTCCAGGACTTGATAACTCTAGAGGTTTTGGGTGTAGTATCTTAGATAATCCAAAAGGGTCGAAGGCCAGAGCCACATGGAAATATTTTGGGCTCCTTCGGGAGTTCGAGATTTTGAGACTCCGGAGGATATGCATGCAGAAATAAAAAGGGGTGCTTAGTTCTGAATGCTAAATTCCCCTTAAGCTTATGTGTTAAATGAGGATGAAGTTCTTTCATTGGATTAAATAGTGGATGGACTTCCACCATAGATGCAGGAATGTTGGGGAATTTCCGAGACTTCGAGGAACTTGGGATGGTACGAATGAGACAGATCTACATGGGCACCATGTAGCCCTTGATTAATAACGAACAAAGATCTTTGGAAGGGCGTATATACAAATCCAAATATAGGATTTGAGTAGTGTATTAGTTGTTAGATAGCTCTTGATGAGCAATAGAGGACGAATATCCTAGGGAAAGGATTCGAGATGATTAAGGAAAGTGAAATTTTGATGCCCCATCCCTAAAAAGGGTACTTAGGGGTCGAGTGTGTTACAAGAGGATATAGATGTTTGAACATCAATTGTGAATAATTGTGCAATTACACATTGATGTCCCTTTTTGAGTAATTTTATCATGCTATTAGAGCTTATCACTTTAGAGGGTTTCCCTTGGATAACTCTAAGCTCAATTCCCTTGCCATCCAAGGAAAATCTCATGAAAAGATATTCAAAAGCAAGGGGCATTGTTCCCAATGATTGTAACCATTGGACCCCTAATACAACATCAACACCACCCATTTTGATGGAAATCATGGGGCTATATAGAAAATACTCCCCCATGTTGAGATTAATACTATGGCATTTCCTTGAATAATTTATGGTACCTCCATCTACAATCATTTCTTTAAACTATGGTGCGGGCCGATATATAAAGAAATTGAGATATTTTTCTACCCTGTAATTGATGAAATTATGGGTACTACCAGAATCAATCAATGTTGTTAGATTTTTCTTTTTAATGTTTCCTTGTATCTTGAGGGTTTGTGGAGTATTTATGTCGAACAATGCATGACAAGATATTGTTGGAGTAGTCTCTTCTAGATCTATATCTTGTGGAGGTTACAATACCTAAGCTTCTTCCTCTTCATAGTCTATGTAGAATAATTTCTTCTCACTGCATTTATTCCCTTTACTATACTTGTTGCACAATTAAAACATAGTCCTTTTTTCTCTTCTTTCATCCATTTTTTGAGGTGTTGACCTTGTCAGTTGAGGTATGCTTGTCTTATGAACCCAAAAAAGATCTTTTATTATTGTGTGTGATCCAATGTTAGACTTGTGTGTAGCCTTATTATTAGCTTGAATATGAAGAGAAGATTGCATAGCTTCCATAATATTTGTAGGGTGTCTTAAAAAAATCCCATGTTTAATGTCCTCTTTTAATCCACCCATGGAATTTTGAATTATAATCTTTAATATCACCTAAGTGCTTGATTATTTTTAATTGAATTAAGTAGTGAGGTTCCCAAAATTTCCCACAATGTTCCTCTAAGTCTCCTGTAAATAAACCCCAAGTATAATGATAAAAAGGGGGATGTCTTTTCACTATCCATTGGTACCATTGATATGGTTTTATCTCAAAGTTCAAAGCTGGTATGTGAATAATTTTCTTATCATACATGATACTATGTAGTTCAAAATATTTCTCTATTTGGCTCACCCAGGTAAAGGTATGTGTTCCATCAAACTTCTTTAATTCAATAACGGGAAGGTTGAATTTAGGACCCCCATCGTAATTAACTCCACTATTAGAGTTAAATCCACTATAAAATTGATTATTATCAGTAGGTTGTTCAACCTAAATACTACCCTTATTTTTATAATTTCCTTTCATTTTGATATCTCCTTTAGGGGGTGTCTCATCTAGAGCCCAAGATATTGTGGAAGATAAGGAATTTTTCAATTCCTTCATGGTTTTTTGTATTTCTACTTTATTTTCGTCCATCTTATCTTTCATGTCATCCATCTTATTTTCCAATTCATCCGTATTTATTTTCATATAATTCTTATTATCACTCATATTCTTATCCATTTATTCAATTTTTGTTTGTGATTTTTCCAATTCATCCCTTGTTATTGACCGAGCACTCAAATTATTAAGTTGTTCCTCCAATTTGGATAGCTTGTTATGCATGTTCTCATTTTCTTCTTGAGTTATAGATGAGACTTCAGGAGGTTTAATTGGTGTTGATATATTTTTTGGATCCATGTAGAATAAAAATAATAATACTCCTCTTTTTCTTCTTTATCATAAATTTCAAATCACCAAAAATTGATCTTCCAATAAAAAGTTATGTCAATTGCAAGTTACGTACCTTTCAAACTCTTAATTTGGATCTTGTTTTCCTGGATGGCCTTCCTTCTTGTGTATTTCTAAAATTTCATCCCTTCTAAGTCTAAAATTTTGTCCTGTATTAATTTGATATGTCCTCTCTATAATTCCACAAGTATGACCAAAATTGGATGTGCCAAGTGGAAGTTAGGGTAAATTTCCAAAACCTTGTTGATTGTTTTCCTTTCCGGGAGAGGGAACTTGTACAGAATGCCACACATCCAATATTTGATATCTAATTCTGAAAGTTGTACTAGAAATACTACAGACTATCTGTTTCAAATGCGGCTAGTATCACTGAATTGAGATCCTCTCTGAAGAATATATGACAATTTTACCCGGAACACATTGATATGTCTTCTAAATAACCTCCAAGTTTCATTGTATGAATCTTCCCAAAAAAATATTGTAGCAAAAAATTCTTAGATGAATTGATTGGAGAAGGAAAAACCCTAGGATCAATGCTCTACTACCAAATGTTATGATCCAACTCCTTTAAAAGGATAAAAATACAATGAATTACCATCCACCTCGAGGGGGAAACCTCCTTTTATAAAATATCCAATTTGGGCTACATCTTTGGGTCCTCTTCCAATAGAGACCTCTTTATTAATGCTCAAATACTTGTTTTTTACAGTGACCTTTTTACACATTGCTCAAATGCAGAAACATAATAAACCATTGGATTCCTTGCGCAAAATCATGAAAAATGAGTATATAGTTCTTAAAATTTCATCAAGGGACCTCTCGGCATGCTTTACAGTTGTTGGTTTATCACTTAGTCTACTCTGAACTTACTTTACTGTCATACATTGACCCAGGTTCAGGTTCGAATAACCTTCCAACAAAATCCCTCTAAAACTATCGCCCCCCCTGGTAAACCAGAAGGCAACAAAGTACACAGGGTGCACTGCACAGTCTCACCTGAGATAGTTCTATGGGTGGCTACAATACTCAGGTGGTTGCAACCTCGGAATAAGTGGGGATCTGTGGTTGTACCCTATGATCTTCATTTATTTAGTCTAAACTCTTAAGTAATCAGTCACTCTTACTCATGCATTTGAAATATCAGATCTAACTCATTCCTTCATTCATTTATCTATCATTTAATCATTAACAACAAAGAAAATACATAAAATTCAGTCACACAACACAATTTTTACCATGGTCATCCCCTCCTGGGCTATGTCCACAAAGATTTGTCTCTAGAGATCTTTTATTATGTCTCAGTAATGTATCACGCTGTGCACGTTTACAGTCTTGGATCTTACAATATCAACAGGCTTCCTGATCCCCGTGAGGCCGACTAGATTGCACCAGGCTCCTCAACCTGCGATCTAACCCTCAGGATCAAGTGCTCAACTCTTCTCTAGCTCATCAACATACAGAATGTTGCAGTTCTCGCCTTTCTCACTTCTCTCTGTCTCCCTCCCTCCCCTAGACCTCCTAGGTATTACTTATACATATTCTTGGATTAACATCCATTACAATATCTTTTAAAAACCCTAACCTTAATGTAGTTAGGTCTCCCTTGCATGTGTGCCTCACATGCTTTCCTTGCATGTGTTTCTTTTCCTTCTAGCTGTCTGTTTTCCACTTCATGCTTTCCTCTCCAAAAGTGGCCTTTTCCCCAAAATGGGTCTGCGCCCAACAGGCCCCCAACACTGACATGTAGCTTGTCCTGAGCCACCTAGGCTTTGTTCACTTCTTCAACAGCTCCTACTAGAGTGTGGAACTTGTCTGGAAGTTCCTTTCCTTGTATTTGAGCCTGCGCGAGGTTTTATGTGAGTGCATCTAACAATTACACTGTGATCTCCTCCCAGATCATTTCTGTGCACTCTTCCTGTGTTTGCGCCACATTATTATTTTCCTCCTCTGACTGTGCAATGATCTCCGCGGCTAGCTCTTGGAGAGGTTCCATTTGATATTTTCAGTGCTTCTTCTGCCTCTATGCAGCTATTAGCTCTGCTTGAAGCTTCTTCATGTCTTCTACTCCTTTAAGGTACTCTGTGATCTTCATTGTTTTCAGCCTCTTCTTGATGTCCTGGATGACCATGCTTATATTTTCCTCTTCCTCATCCTAGTTATAAACCTATTCATCTTCTTCTAGAATTGTCCATAGCTATGATTCCCTATCAAACAAGTCCATAGTTGTGTCGACTTGTCAGTCCATTTCATCCATATGTCCTACAGCTTCTTCCCTCCTCTATTCCTTCAACTTCAAGGGAGTCATAGGAATGAGTTGTTCTTGGAGGTTGTCGGTCTCCTGACGGTATTGATCAATTGTTTGCGCAATATGATAAATATTTTTGTTGTCGTGGGCTCTACTATTTGTGCGTTATTTAGGATTTTGTCATAGGATGCATCCACTCCCTGCCCGAGCCTATCTGCATGATCTTTCTTGTCTTTGGTCTCAATTTTGACCTTCTCGAGCACAAATTCCAATGCCTCTTTTCTATCCTTTGTATGTTGAAAAATTGTTTCTTATGTTTGTGTGCGTGACTGCACCTCCTGTGCGACACTGACTTAGAGTTTGTACAATGCCTTGGTTGGTATCTAGTCCATTACAAAATGTATCTGTGCTAGACATTTCAAGGGTGTCTAGGATACAATCTCATCCATGCGCAACATGCTTGGTGTAATGTGGAAGGTCGGGCTCACCTGCGCTATGTTCTGGATCATATCATGTTCGCTCAGCGCAGTCCTGGCTTCTTCTTCTGATGATGTGAGGAATGACTAAGTTCCCTTTCCCACCCTCTGTGTGCCTCTGATATACTCTAGGACCTACCTTATGTGATCTATATGATCTTTTAATGACTATGGTTGAGTTTTTTAATTGCTTGCATTAATTATCCAATTGAGAATATTAATGAAAGAATGAGGAAAGAAGAGGAATTATGACAGCCATATACACATATGTAGATCTGAAATGAAGTAATAAACAACAAACCATAACATGAGAATTGATAACGGAGTTCGGCACAACGTTGCCTACGTCTCTGGGCCTTTGTCTCTGTGGGGGAGGCTTCTTTATTTCTATTCAAAAGTACATCGCAATAGTGCCAATTGGCTACAAGACTGATCTGGTCATGTTCTTCCAGAACTCTAGAACCCATCAAAGAAAACGACATGCAAAATGGATGTTCGGAGCTCCCGGAAATAGCCCGGAAGTGTCTGCTCCTCAATAGCTTCCCTGCATAAAAATGGCTTTGGCTTGACTTCCCTTCAGCATAACTCTGCTCTGACTGTCCTCCATAGCCTCAAACAAGCCTGGTTTTTATAGATCTGAAGTTGTTTATTCATCCCCAACTTCCTCCCAAAATTTGGGCTCCAAAAATGCCCAATATCTCCCAAAAATGGAGAAAATCCATTAATATAGGCATAATATCAAATAAAAATCAAAAACTATATAACAAAAACCCACTGTATTGTTTAAATTTGGGCATAATCCCCCCAAACTGGGAGCGCGCCCCCTAAAATCGGTCGTATGTATGCACATGTGGCCAAGTGCCAGCCTAAAGGGCTGATCGCTGGCCCATACCCGGCGCTAGCTCCTGGTCGTGGGGCGCTTGCATAGGTCCACGAGCTATATAACTGAGCCCCAATAGTTTGCTATAGTTCTGGTCTTATGGCGGAGGGTGCGCCCCTATCCATGGCCCCCCCATCCAATATTCCCGCGTCGTTTTAACGCCCTGCGCTCATAGCCATATGATAAACTGTGGTTATATGCAGCAATGAAACCGTGGGCTGGGGCGAAGCCCCAACCCTTTCCGCCTCCAACAATTTATTTGTTTTAATTCAAATAAAAAGATTTCCATATGACTATTAATAAACACCCATGGGGCAGGCGGTTAGCCTAGTCCTACCAGTCTACAGCTCGTAGGAGAGGTCGGGGGTTCGACCCTGGTGGAGACCATATAATTTTATACAAACCACGAGCCAACCATAGGGTGCCATGTGGCATCCCATGAATGGGCCACGTGGCACCTCAACAACCAATAGAGGGATGCCATGTGTCAAACACTGGTTCATCCATGTGCCTTCCATGTACTCTGCCGCCTATCACCGTACCTGCCCAGTCAGCCTTGCCACATGTCTGCCACGTTAGCCTGTGCCACGTGTCACCCTTACAGTGGTGACATGTGTCACCCTATGACTGGTCCAATTGTACCTATCGTACTCTCTGTAACCTGCCACATGTCGTCTCCAGGAGCTACCACGTCATCTGTACGGCCTGTACAGTCAGCCTGCCACGTGGGACTGTACAGACCGTACAGTCATCCCTTTTTTTTGCCTGTTTGGGTTTTCGGACAGAATGCGATATATTTCGCATATAAAGCCTGTTTGACGAAGTAAATATATGGCCAAAATCAGGAAGACGAGATGGACACAATGACGTTGGTTTCGTCGGATTCTGAGCACTTTCATTTTTGAGCCCTTTTGAGCCCTATCAGGCTTCTGGATCCGATTCTGGATCACACCTCCCCACTAAAAGACCTTTTGGTCCCCAAAAGTTTACTGACCAGTCAACAAGCTTGGGATAGGCCACCCAACTTGTTCTTTGTCTCTGAACTCTGTCCTGTGCACCTATCTCATCAAGATCAACTGTAACACAATCATGATGAATGACAGTAGATTGTTAGCCATTTGAACTATGTTACATCTTACTAAAGCCACTATCATCCATCTAGAAAAAATTACTAATGACAGCATCAAAAAGCTGACTGCAAATGAGTTGATATACTTGAAATATTTTCACGACATGAGCTTATCTTGAAGCAACTTATGATTGATTTTCCATTCAACAATCATTTCTTGTTCTTGCTTAAGATCGATTACTTCATTTGAAACAATTATTCGTTTGTTTCTTGCTTGCACTGCCTTCTTTAATTGTTCCATTCTTTGAAGTGTTTTATTTGCTTTAACATGATGAGCATGAACCACATAATATTGACCTGCTTTAGTGAATTGATATTGATTCTTTGTCCTATAGAAGATTGCCTTACGATCATATAAGTATGGACTACCTAAGACCATTCCACATTCTCTTAATGGCACTACATCACATGTTACTTCGTCCACATACTTAGATGAAACTGCAAATTTGATTGTCCACTGCTTTGTTATGTGCATTTGATGATGATTGCTTATCCATTTAAGTGTGTAAGGCTTATGATGAGTTTGTGTTTTTAATCCCAATTGCTTAACAAATTCTTCTGAGATTAGATTAGATTGAGATCCACTGTTGATTAATGTGTCTATCTTAGTGTGTCGCACGATTACCCTTATATGAAACAAGTTGTTTCTACAATCAATGTATTCACCAATTTTACCTGCCATACCAACCAATGAGATCTTTGATTCATCACCTGAATCCAATCCCAAGTCTATGGTTTTTGTTGTCGTTGCCACTGTCTGCATTCCCTTCTTTTCTTTGAACCACTTTGGCCTCTTCTCGGGATGCAACTGCCAACATATGTCCTCATCATGTCCCTCTTTCTTGCAATGCTTGCAAGAGGGCTTTCCTTCCTTCCTCATCACTGCATTTTCATTCTTGCCATGCCTTTTCCTCTTGTCCTCTTTCCTTGAAGACGATGATTCCCCTGACACACCTGCTTTCCCTACTTCAATATACGTTGCTTGAACAGAAACCTCATCAAGGTTAGTGGGTCCAAACATGAAAACAGTGTTTCTAATATGCGCAGGTAAACCTCCTATATACTTCATAAGAGTTTCTTGTGTTTGTAAAGGGATATCTAACATCAATGCCATTTTTTGAAATCCATCGGTGTATTCTTGCACTGTTTGTCATTTTCTTAGTTTGAAAGATTGTCATTCAATTAATGCTTTTTCTTTATAACCCAAAGGATAAAATTGTTTCCTAAGTGCAGAAATGAAACTCTTCCATGATGGAAATACATTACCCACTTGTTGTGTTCCCTTTTGCAGCTTTCTTTGCCACCAGATGAGAGTTGTACCTACAAGCCTCAAAGATGCCAACTTGATTTGTGTGGCCTCATCTTTGATATGTTGCACACTACAGTATACCTCCATCTGCCTGATCCAATTGTCAATTTTCTCTGCATTTACTTCACCATCATATATGGGCAACTCAAATTTAACATCAAGTTTCAACAATGGCATTTCATTCTTATTCTTATGAACATTTTTCTTTCCATTAGATTTAGAACAACTTGAAGAAGAAGGAGAAGAAGGAG
>ML784624.1:498895-527715 GCA_009831015.1 Picea engelmannii | reverse complement strand
TATGATTTTGAATTATTCTAAGCCTTACTAGTACCCAAATATAATATTATGGAAAATGGGTTTGCTAGCAACATGGAATGTTAATGCAATGAAGTGGGTTTTCCTTCTATCGTGGAGAAGTTAATTGATGGGGCACCAAATTAAGTGTGTGGGTTATGTGCATAAATTATCTACATTGGTCAATTAAGTGCATCAACTAGCTACATTGGTCAATTGTGTGGATTAAGTGCATTAGGATATTTGGGTGGCTTAGAATAGTGGTTTTGGGTTAGTGCCTTAGTGGCCATGTTTGAAATTAGGAGTAATTAACACATTAGGGGTGAAATTTATTGGGTTTGTGTGATATCTACATCCACCCTTAATCCAACACTAACATTAATAGTGGTAAGTTGTATGATTTAGTTGCATGCATTAGGTGCATGGGTTGGGCGTGTGGGTAGGTGCATAAATTAGGTGTATGGATTAGTATGTTGATGGATTTGGTGCATGGGTTAGCTACACATGTCAAATATGTAGTGGCATCCATCACAATGTTGATGTGAAGAAAAATCCCCAATTTGAGATATGATAAAATCCAAGCTTTCAAACAAACTATGTCAAGGGGGGAGGACTAACACAATTCTAATCCAATCCCATGCATCCAACTTCCAAGAGAGAATGGTATATAATAGTTAGAAGGACTAGGGTGGATAACTAAGTGAATTGTGTTGTGTTTAATCCACCAAATGACCAAGTGACCCATGGTAATTTCTCTTTAGGAGACCCAAATGAGTGGAAATGAGTTTCCACCCATAGGTTCAACGACCAAAGCCAAGTTCACTAAATCCAATAAAACAATAAAAATTAGTTCAGGAGAGAACCCATCGATGGCGGCACAACATTGGAAGGGATAAGACAAAGGATCAACATAGAGGAGGAAGTTTTCTCTCATGAATGACACAAGTTCCCAAGGAATGTGATTGCATTTCAAGTCATTTTGAGAGGGGTGGAGGTACAATGCCAACCTATAACCCATCATGGGATTTAATTTCCCACTGGGACATCATGGGTGTGAATTAAGTTGGCATGCAGTTGGGTTTCACAAGTGTAAATTAATTTTGAGTGAAGTTTCACTTTCTCCCTAATTTTGAGTCAACCTATGAGGTCAGAGTGGGTCTAAGGGGAATCTAGAGGTACATCACCCAATGCTTGTGTCAGGGAGAGTGACTTGATGGTTTTTTTATGTTGACCTAGGTTCAAGAGCAAGGATATCTTGTCTTAAAGAAGTGTTGATTTGAGATGCATCATCTTTTTTAGGCGAAGTGCATTGTCAAGTCGTACTAACTTGGACCAAGGGAGATCATGAGCCTTGTTGGGAAGAAGAAGAGTTATTATGTCAAAGGACTTGACATTCATTCGAGTTGTGAGTGTTGAGATTATGATAATTTCACCATTTGTTTGAGTTAGGGAAAAGGTTATCATCCATTCTTATGTGATTATTTCTAGGAGAACTTATATGAGGAGGGGGCTACAATTCAAATATACAATTACATGAAATTTGGATAGCTTGAATAATTCACACACACACACACACACACACACACACACACACACACACATATATAATACGAATCACACATACATACCAAAAACTCAATCCAAGATGGTACAAGTAAATCTCTCCAACCCTATCTAGGTAAACCATAATAAATCCCTAGCTACAAACTCCCCCTATCCATGAATCACTCCTAACAAAATCTAGTCACTCCACCAAAGATCATAAACAAGTTATCCTTAAAACTAGTAAGCCCTCCTTGGAACCTATAGTCACATCCCATAAGTACACAAGAATATCTCCTTCTCTATCCTCCATAATGAGCACACTATTATGTACCAAATAACCCATTTAACATCAGTTGACACAAATTTTAGTAATGTCCCACCTAGAACAAGTGAATGAGTAAATAAAAACACACTTTGAGAGAATAGACTCCAATTACAAGATGGTCAAATGCACAATATGAGTCAAATACTCAAATAGGTCTCCTGGATTTATAAATAGGATATAAATGTGGCATGATGTATCGTACAGTCTATGTTGACCTAACTATAACTAATATCATAATAGTGAATGTGGGTTAGGACCCTCACATAGTCCCCTGCTTTATAAATATTTTTCCTCAAATATTTTGATGGATGGATTTTCTTCATTAATTTCTCATCTTCCCATGCATATCCTTCTAGATCCATGTTCTTCCACTTGATTAGGTAGTCTGTAATTTTTCTATTTTGAAGATAAAGACATCATCAACCTATAAATTATTCTAGTTTAGGAATCAATGTTCCTTATTCATCTTGAATTTCGACCATTTGTTTGCAGATGATATCTTGAAGTCATGGATAATGTTTTTCCTATTATATTCCATAAACCCTTCCAAATTTTTCTTATGAATTTTGGATCTTTCTCACTTCCTATTACCTTAGCAAATCCACAAAGCCTATGAATTTCATTCATGAAAATGTTTTCCACTTGGATTGTAGTATATAAACTTTGAGTTCCATAATTTTTTGAGTCTATTCCATAAATTTTTTAGTCTATCCTTATCTTCTAATTTTGGTAATACTATTATGAAATACATTAATATATCTTCCCATATTTGATTAGGTAGTGTAAGGGTTGAAGTAACCCTAGAATCTTGATAGAATATATGATTTTTTATACTCATCCATGGTATAAATTATATATATATATATTATAATATATATATTATATTATATATAACTATAATAAAAACAAAAATAAAAAAACAAAATACCCGTTTCATTCACGCGAGAGCTAGCTGGAGGAGAAGACCCATTTCATCCCTACACGTGAGCTAGCTGGAGTAGAAGGAGAGAGCTAGCTAGAGGAGAAGGAGAGTGCTAGCTAGAGGAGAACATCCATTTCATCCCCGCGTGTGAGATAGTTGGATAAGGTCGATCATGTGAGATCCTCGCGTGCGAGCTAGCTGGAGGAGAAGGTCAATCATGTGAGATCCTCATGCACGAGCTAGCTGGAGGAGAAGGAGACAGGAGGTCATAGCCTGTTGCACGAGCTAAGATAAGGCCGAGGTGAGATCAGTAGAGAGGAGGCAGTAGTTGGTTGCGCGAGATAGGAGAAGGAGAGGAGGTTAGGGCAGAGAGGAGGGCACATGGAGGATGTAGGTCGAATGAAGATGAGAGAGCATGAAGGAGGTAGGTCAGAAAAAGAGGAGGGAATGTGGAGGAGGTTAGGGCAGAGAGGAGGATTTGATCAGAGCACCAACAATGACACTGCCAAAATCGATATGCTTAGGTTTTGTATTGAAATAGTTTTTTAAAAATGATGCACAATAGGGTCGATGGGCCTCCTACCAATCCTTATTTTGTCAACTTACCTCCTCATTTAGGTACCAAGTTTTGAAAATGGGACCAATTGTGTAGAGAAATCAACAGGTCCAAAATTTCAATGCAATTTTGCTCAATGCAATTTTTGTTGTTTAGTCTTAGGATTTTTTATTTCTGTGATGAATTAAGCATAAAACTAACTTGGACCTCTGCCATGTTGATGACTAGTGTATGGAAAAAAAAAACCTTTTGAACTTGGTTTTATCATTGGGTGGTAGATACTACTCGTAGAAATGTTAGTATTAATTACTTGCCCTTCCACTAGAACCCTACTAACTCCTAGTATGATCAATCCTCCATATTAGAAAGGTATCACATTTAGCAAGATTGGGTATTTACAATTGAACCAAATGTTGGCTTGAGAAATAGACTAGGGTCCACTTAAGTGTTCAACATAGGCATTGTAGTGTAGTATTGGCATATCAATCCCTTGTTACAAGGAAGGTCTCACCTGAGACACCTTGCCAAAACCTTAGGATAATGCGAGGACATGTAATATAGCATAGTGAGCCATTGAAACTACGTCAACAAACATTCCATTATTCGAACCTTCAATTATCCTATATTTTAAGGACATGACTAATTAAAACCCGGGAAGGGTCATTCTTCGCCATATAATATATATCTAATAAAAAATAAACATCATCCATGTGAAATAGACATCGAAGCTCAATTTTAAATACTATTAAATAGACGTGAAATTGATCTATTTGAAATATATCAATTGTGAGCTTGGAAATGTCCTCTATTCACTCTTCAACTTCTTCTTCATCATTGGATGTATATTTCTTAGGGAAATTTTACCTAAGGTGACCATACATATGAAGGATGGAGCACCAAAAAGGAATCTTAACATTGTCTATCTCCTGACAATAAGAACAATTCCCCACCTGGATATCAATTCCTTCAAGAAATCCATCTCCCAAGTTCATTTCCACAAAAATATTAGCCATCGAGGTCTTGTCTAGGAAGCATGTTTTCTCATCAATATCCAACATCGATCAAACTAGGAGGTCATCCATCAAACTATGTGACACATGCCTCCAAATGCGTAAACAAGTTGACCACTCCAATATTTTTAATGTGGCATGGCATGAGAGGTCCATGTGCATGAAAAATATCCCCAAACTTCCTATGCCATTTTGACCAATGCCTTGAGAGTTGTAATATTGCATCAAGAGTTGTGAATGAAATCAGGGGTTGTGAAGATGCCTTGGGAGTTGTGAAAATTACAAATGTCATAATGAATCCCATGCAGTGTCCACTTAGCTACAATGTTTATTCACCATTAATCCGACCAATATGTAATCGTGGCCTTTGAATAATCGCTTGCCCCATTTGTCTATTTTTGATGGAGTGAGTCAAGGTAATTAAAACATTTGTCATTTTTTGGATGGAGTGAGTCAAGGTAATGGAAAACAACTACAACAACACTTATCCCATTGTCTATATCTCGCACCCATGCCTTAGCCTTTACAATTTTGTATCCATCAATGGGTTACGAATCAATAACAACTCTCGTATTTGTTACTTAACAATGTACTTTACTCTCAATTGCTCGCTCCCTTTTGACATGTATAGGACACCTTTACCTTTATATTGTTTCTTGTCCTTGGGTTGAGGAAACAAATCCTCCACCTTAGCCACCTCAGTTCCCTCTTCCCTAGTCATGACCTCCATTTGTATTTTCAGTGTTATTAGGCTCCACTTAAGTGTTCAACATAGGCATTATAGTCTAGTATTGGCATATTCATGTATTTCAAATAATATTCATATTTCCAACGAGGGTAGTCTTTTCGGAGTTAAAGTTCCACCTTTATTGTTCATTTTTTTCATAAATACCATGATTTGGGTTGTCTTTAAATTGTCCAAAAACTCTTAAGGTAAAGTTACATGAGAAAATTTCCCAACATAGAAGTGGAATCCTAATTTTTTGCATAGTTCCTATCAAGTTTGGGTCAATTTTTTACTAGAAAAAATAGATGATATGAGTGCCCCTTATACCACTCTAACCATTTCAAGTCCAAAGCTCAAAAATATGGAAAAAACTAGACAGGGAGAGTCATAGAACATGAATTTGTAAGAAACTAAAAATATCTCAAAATTCTTTGTCTTTCTTGGTGTTGATGTCATTTGACTCCAAACATGCCCTATAATTCCCAGATAGTATACCAATAGTAATAGAGCATAATACAATTGTGAAAGAGTAACACTATGGTAATCATTATGAGCTTACTGTGATACTAATAGGATACTAGTAATGAACTAGTGTTACATCTTGATTGACTGATCGTTTCTGTCATTAATGGTGTTATAAGACGTACAATAAAATAGGTATTTGTGAGATCTATCTTCATTGAGTGAGGGAAGTTCAGGTAGAATAGACAAAAGTGAGACATCTAGTAGGTCTAACAGGCGGAGATCAACTAGAGGTGAGAAGATCAGAAGAAAATTCCATAGACGCATGGAATTTTTTCTTGTGAAAGGGGGATCATGTTCTTATTATCATGAGAGAATAAACGACATTGAGGTGCCCTTGAGGTACAAACATATAGTGAAACAATAGGTACCCAAGGATCTTCCTGAAATAAACACTGATTTTTGTGTAAGCAAAAGGATATACCATATTGCTCCATCATCATTACATGGTTTGGGGCTATTTTCCATGGATGGCATAAATTTCTGTTACGATGGATTAACTTGATTGATGGAGTACATCAGACCCTGTTATATCTACAAAGATTGGATACGAATAGTCCAATATACAAAAATTATGCAAATATATGGCTTGGCTGCAAATTATATACGGCTAAAAGACAATGATCAAAATAAAGGAGAAATTGTCTATATTGACGGAAGGCCAAAAGAAACAAGGAATATTGCACAGTTTATAAATAGTACATGACCCATGACCACAAATAAGTGACCCAATTGTGTATTTGAGGGGCGTGAAGGAGACTGTGTATTCGTATGTGCAATAAAATCAATAGTTGCAGGGAAGAGTTATTGATTGATTACAATTTGAATCGAATAGATGCAGATGTTGCTATTATGGGAGCGGTATGTATACTAATTTACCCAACCTGCAAGCAATGACTCTCATATTTTATGATTTCATTATGTTCTTTACAGTGTTAATCCATTTGGAGAGATTTGGTATGTTTAGTACTGAGTGTGTCCTATTTTTGTTATCAACATTTGAACTTCTCATACATTTGAATTTTTCATAAATTTGAATTTATTTATCATGATAATGATAACGATTCTAATTTTACTGTAATGTGGTAGGATGATTGTGGTAAATCAAAAGCAACCTCAAAACAGGTAAATGAACAACAATTTTTGAATTGCATTTAATGTGCATTTTATTTTTGTGGCGATCAATTATTTTATTTGTTTACATAACTGAATTATCATTTATTTTGTCGAATATGTAGTCAGCAGGACATGATGTTGATGATGATTCACTCAGTGAAATGGATTTCTATGAATCCCCCGACCCTATGGTTTTAATTAGGAAAAAAATCAATAAAGGAAACAAGGAACTAGTTCACTTGTTAGATATTCTAGATCAAACTCTTGAGGTCGAAGAAAGGATCAAAGAAGTTATGACAAGGCTTAAGACATATAAGGTAATAACCATAATTTCAAGTGGTTTTATTTTTTTGTCATAAGATCAATTATGAAAGCCTGATTTTTAACTTTTACATTATCTAAACGAAAAAATGTTTTCTTTATTATATAGAGATTTTTGGATCCTTCTAAAACCGACATGCATGGTATCGGTAGTAGTGGTGTTGCACAGATGCCACAAGGTCCCGACACAAGCCCTCATATATCTTCCAGGACATAGCTATTCAGATCTCTGCCTTCCACACCATTAGGTGGGATCCACGACACGCACACCGAGGAAGCAGCCACACATGTAGGCTCTGGAGGTGGTGATGGAGATGAGGTCAATTATTTGACAAACTATATGGTTGCTTTTCCTAAAGAAAGATGTGTGACCAGCACGCAGACCCTAAAGGGAACCTTTATGGTCAACAAGGAAGGGCTTCCATTAAAGCAGGTTAAAGTCCCAGGTAATTTTTAAAACTTTATTTTTTTCTTGTTCTCTATGTAGACAAATATAAATCAACTAAATTAATATTTTTAAATTAATAATCATATAATCATTTTGCGTGTAGGGAAGAACGATTTTTACAGGTCCTTGGAGAATAAGGCTTTGTTGATTTTTGGGCCCACCATAAGGGAGAGGTGGAATTCCTAGAATTCCAACCTCAAAAAAGAATTGATGGGTTATCTAGAAATCCTTTTTGGTGTAGATCAATTTAATAAGACCTTGGCCACCATCGCAGCTGGCCAATATTTAAAATATATGCGAGAAACATATAGGAAGCACTTGAAACAAAATGATAGGTACAAGCATCCTCTGATGATTCCAGAGAGGGAGTGGAAGGCCCTCATTAAGGACGCAAAAGAGAATAAATTGGCAGATGAAGGAAAAACACCCTCTGGTCCCATAAGGTAAATTACAATTTCAATTGAATACCTTCAATTTTTTTTAGATGTAAATAAAATTGTGGTATATATTAACATACTTGAAAATTTTGATGATAGGTTGACTAACACGTCAAAGGCCACAAAAGAAAGGATTTCCAAATGTGGCCAACATAGGCTAGGCTAGGGAGGTTACTTGAAGATGCAGTCACGAATTGTAAGTACCTAAACATCTTATTTGTATCTCCTTACAAATTTTAGGTAATTGCAGTGAATAACATAAAAAAATGCATACTCTTATGCAATGTTGGGTGACGATATTGGTTTTGAAACCACAGAGGAAGACCTCCATCTTGGTTACAAGTATGGCTATAAAGTGATAGTTGAACATCTAAAAATCTTGGGGTAGATACCAAGAACCAATTTGTAGGATAAGGTAAATAAAATTCAATCCACATTAACCTTTATTATTAAAAGAATACAGTCATGTCGGATATTATTAATATTTACAACTTTGTTTTAATCAGCGGAGCATGACTGTCAATGACCGCACTAGTATTGGAGAGAAGTGTGTTGATAGCAGTTTGCAACCAGAAGATGGTTATAATCCCATTCAGCCCCAATTTTCCACGGGGGCGCAACCCCACGATGGTTCTACGATCGAGCTGGCACATGATGGTTATATGGATGTATTTTAATCATAAACTTAATAATTTCATAGTTGTACATTTTGTACTTCTACTTTTTTTTACTTATATATTTATAATTGTGCTTATAAAGTTTGTGGTCTCAATGGAATAGAATGGTTGTTGGAACAGGGGCAGACCCAGGGTTCAGCTACAAGAACGCACCAACAAGCCCTAACTACTGGCCCTTTAGGCATCACCTTTGAAGCAGATGCAGTCTGACCTGAAGCAGTTCTAAGGGGGTTGCAGGATAGAGATGTCTACAACCAAAGGTAATATCAAGTGGATCTAACACAAGAACAACACAACACTCATATATCACTTATCAACTTAGATCTATTCTACACATCTACTTATCATATCTAAAGAAGTAATGAAATCACAGTATATCAATGACAAATAAAAAATACCAATCACACACAACACAAAATATATGTGGTTCACCCTCTCTCTAGGACTACGTCCATAGAACTGTGCTATAATATATTGAGGTAAAGCATACAGTTATTGTCTGCGCTCTTAGCTAGCAGATCTTCTCTCTTCTCCTCTCTTTCTCTCCTCTCCCTACACACCCAACTGCAAGGTTGATATTCATACCCAGCTGAATATCTTACAACTCAGAAGGCTCTCATACTCAGCACTTCCCTCTCACATAATACTTCTCTCTCAATCAACTCAATACCAACAGCAACAATAACAACACTATCTTACCAACCCAAAAGTACCAACAAAAGTACCAACCAAAACTAGGCCCTCATAACCTCTATTTATACAATACAATAGCTCACCGACAGCCTTAGGCTAAAACCTAGGTGTCCAAAACCCTAGATACCAAAACCCTAGGTGTCTAAAACCCTAGGTCAACTTGACCCATATTTTTATGTCTTTGCCAGCCTGTCTTTCCTTCCTTCTCGCGCGGTGTTCCAAAGTATCTAACGGTGGATTTTTCCTCTTGCTGAACTATCCACGATCCTTTTTCCTTTCTTATCTATCATCCCCAATATCCTCATCCAACGGCTTTATTTCTCGGGCTTCGCTCCATATTTTATTCTCTTTGGCTCACTTCAACCCAGTATCAGTCACTGTGTCTTCTGCGAAGCTCACTTTCTCCCTTTTCTTCCTTGATCTTATCTTTCTTCCTTAACCAAGGGCCAACAGGCACCCAACACTCACCTGTGACTTCTCCCGAGGCACTTCAGATCTGATCTTTCTTCTTTACTTCGACTCCAGGCTGCACAATGCAGCCTTTTCTTTTTTATTTATGCATCCTCTTCCTCCATGTGCAGACTGTCTTTTCTGTGCCTGGTACCTAGTTTCAACTGCACCTGGTACCTAGACCCTTTTCTTCATGTTTTCACTAAGAGTTGCAAGGAAGTTGGTTGTCATAGTACAAATTCATCCAACTCCCATTCACTAATCCTTCCTTCCATTCTCCCTTTAACGTCTTCAGTTGTGCAACTCCTCCTTCTATGACATAGGAGATCTCATATGGTTCGAGCCAATGCGTTCTGAACTTTCTAGGATGTTTTATGAACTTGTTGTCATAGACCAACACTAGGTCTCCTTGTCTAATTGCCTTTTGCTTGATGTGCCTGTCATGATAGGCCTTCTCTCTTTCCTTCTGAACTTATTGATGGAATCCTGCAATGAATCGATATTCCTCAAGTTCGACCAACTGTGCGAGATTATCTTGAATAGCTCTACTGTCATCCATATCTATAAAAGTAGCAATTCTCAGGCTTGGTACCAGGTATTCCATTGGAACAACATCTTCAAGATCATATACCAACTTGAAGGGGGTCTGCATTGTTAGCTTCTTGCAAGTGGTTCTATAGGCCCATAACACTATTGGTACTCTTAAATCCCAATCATCTCTATTCACACAACAAACCTTGGTTAGTGTTGTCTCCAAGATCTTGTTGAATACTTCAACTGTCCTGTTGACTTGAGGATGGTACGGTGTTCTCTTCTGATGGTGGACTGTAAATTATTCAGTTAAGGCTTCAACTATCTTATTGATGAAATGTGTTCCTTGATCACTCATGAGGATATTTGGGCATCCAAACCTGGTTATGATGTCATCAAATATGAAGAGCGCAGTTGTAGTTTCACTACATTCTTTGATTTCTCTTGCTTCGGCCCATCTAGTCAAGTATTTTGTTTTTGTAATTATGTACCTTGCTCCTGTACGCTTTCCTGGTGGATTTATGGGTCCAACGAAGTCAATGGCCCATTTCTCAAATGCTTGTAGGGTCAGTTGTGGTTCTAATGGAATTTCATATCTTCTGGATGGTTTCCCAACCCTCTACCATACATCGCAAGCTCTGGAAGAGACTTTAGCATCTCTGTGTAAGGTAGGCCACCAAAGGCTAGCTCTAAGAACCTTCTGCGCAGTTKCTTTCCCTGCATAATGTCCTCCTGCGATGCCTTCATGAGATTCTGCGAGGAAAAGCAGTCGTTCTCCCTCCATAACACATCTTTKCAATATCTCATCTAGTCCCATCTTGTATAGATGTCCGGCTATAAGTGAGAAATCTACAACGTGCACTACTAGTTGTTTCTTCTGCGGAATTGTGTACTCACTAGGTACCATTCTTGTTGATAGGAACTGGACTATCTCTRTGAAGTGATCATCGATMTTTCTAATGGCTAGTAGTTATGCATCTGGTAGTGTATCTTCCAAATTAGTGGGCTCTTCTCCATGTTCCAACCTCAACAAGAGGTCAGGACCCTTGTTCATTCTTCCTAGTTTTACTATGATCTCAAAATCATACTCTTGAAATAATAGAATCCATATTCATATTATTCCCCCCAACACTAGCTTGTTGACTAGGTACTTCAGTGCGGAGTGATCAGTAAACATTTTAAAGGGTCCTCCCAACAAATAGTTGTGAAATTTCTGCAGTTCATACACCATGTCTAATCCCTCTCTTTTAGTAGTGGTATAATTAATCTCAGTTGTGGATAGCTTCCTGTTAGAAAAGGCTAACAAGTGGTCAATGTCTCGTGTTCATGGTTGTGCTAACACAGCTCCCAATGCAATGGATGATGCATCGACATGCACATGAAACTCCTTGGTCCAATCTGGGAAAACCAAAGTGGGCACAGTAACCATTTTTTATTTCAGTGTGTTGAAGCTCTGCTGGAATTCTTCAGTCCAACTAAACTGACAATCCTTTTTCAACAGCTTCCCCATGGGTGTTGTAATATGAGCATAGCCCTTAATGAAATTTTTGTAGTAGTTTGTGTGTCCCAACGCAATGCGCAGTTGTTTAACTGTTGTAGGAGGGGGTAGATCAACTATAATAGCGATCTTGGATGGATCTACCAGTAGTCCTTGCTTACATACAATATTTCCTAACAGAACTCCAAATGGTGAAAAGAAAATGCACTTCTTCATATTCAAAGCAATTTGACACTACCTGCATTTATCCAACATTAGCCTTAGACATTCAATGTGATTTTTCAATAAGCTAAAAATAGTCCAATCATCAAAGTATGCTTCTAAACATTTATGCAAAAATTCCTTGAATGCTTCGACCACCACCCTGGAAAATATGGTTGGGGCATTCTTCAATCCGAATGGCATCACTGTATATTGGTAGGATCCCCATTCTATTGCAAATGTGGTCTTATGGTGTTCTTCCTTGGCAATCCAGATCTGATGGTATCCTAAAAATCCATTTGTAAAAGAATATACTTCCTAGCCTCCCACATTATATAACACTTCATTAGTGAATGGTGTAGGGAAGGGGTCATGTAAACAAGCATCGTTCATCTTCCTGAGATCTAAGCAGATCCTGATTTCTCCTGTTTTCTTGTCTTTCACCACCATAGGACTTATCCACTCTGATTCTTCAATAGGTTCTATAATCCCTACTTACAGCATTCTATCGAGCTCAATCTTCACTTTCTCCTTATATTTAGGGTTGAGTCTGTAAGGTCTCTATTTGACTGGTATAGCATCTGGCTTCAAAGGGATCCTCATCTCTCCCATAGGCCCTTTAATTCCCTTCATATTAGTGAACTTAGTTGGAAACAAGTCATGATATTCATGCAGTAACTCAGTAATCTTGTCGATGGTAGAAACATCCCAATAATATCCAACATTGGCAAGCTTCGGTGTGTGCTCCGTTCCAATATTGACTTTCTTAATCTTGATCAATTGTCCAATAAATGGTAACTCAACTCTTGGCCCTTCCATATCTCTCTATCCTTTTGTTTCTGTGATGTTCACTTTTCTGGGATCATCATCTTCATTCGCATTATTGTTGTAATAGCCTTGCACTTTCTGGAGAGGCGCAGTCCATTCATCCTCTTCCTGTTCTAAGGAAAGGCTGGATACCTCCTCGAATACTTTCTGTCTCACAATCTGCAGTGCTTGATCTACTAAAGGAAATTGAATTTCAAATAAGAAGGTGGTTACAAATTTCTCAGTCATACCTTTCCAATCTGTAGTGATGAGGCGCAGTTTTTCTTGAAGGTACCAGTTGATAGGTGTCATGTCCAGCATGTTAATGAATTTGTGCACCCATTTTTCTTGATGAATGTTTCTCCAGGCTTCCTCATAGCTTCGTACATGGTCCTTTGGGCAGCTTCAACCTGTTTAGTAAACTTCGTAGCCTTATACTTGTGCTGAGAATCGCGTTGTCATCAGAGTATGGATTTGTACCCAATCTGTAATATTACTTTTGTGTGTCCCCCACCATCTTTTTGGTGTGGCTTTCAAGGCCTCATCCATTGCCAATAACCTCTGTTGTGTTGTTACACTTTCTTCAAAGTCTAATAGGAAGGCTTCTAACGGATTTAAACCATCAAATGTGGAAAATTTACTTACTATTGTGTCGATCCAGTGAACTTCTCTGGTTAATCTAGCACATCTCCTTGTAGATACTTCATACATCTAGTTCTGCCAGTTCTCTAGTGCTTCCTCTGAGTCTGATGAGCACTTTTTTTCACTTCACCAGCTTAGATTCCCATTAGCTGTAGGATTAATGTAATCTTGTTGTTTGGTTGTTAGCTTATATATGTTTTCTAGTGCATATGCACAGTCTTCTTCTTTGATAGGTTTTGTGTACCGCTGACCTTCATCTGGATCTAAAAGTGAGATGACCCTAAGTCCATATCCTTCAAAATTCATATGTCTTTTCTTTAAGTCAACAACAGTAGAGTTATTGAAGGCCCAATCCATTCCTAACTGCACAAAGTAAGGGAAACTGTGATCAACTATTTCAGTTACCTCAAAATATGCAAATGTTATTACTCTGTCGATGTCCACAGGGACATGCTCCAATTGTCCAAATGGGCTGATAGCTTGCTGGTTAGCCATCCTAAGTCTGATGGGGTAATAGATCGACTTTGGTTTTCCCATCTCTGCCCACGTTTTCTTCGTCATGACATTGACCTCCGACCCTAAGTCGAGGACCACATAGTCTATCTCGTATTCTTCTATTTAAGTATTCAAATGTAATTCCTTATTTGTCCTTATCTTCTTTCCTATTTGGTGTACTTCCCTATTCAGTAAGGGATCTATCTTTCCCTATTTGGTGTACTTCCCTATTTGCTCATATTGTCTGATTAAAATTTGTAATTCTTGTATAACGCTTTCATCCTAAATCAACTTAATACAAGTATGTAAAAACTCCATGAGCTTGCTTACCTCTTTTCCTCCTCTTGGTGAAGAAGATTGATCAAATGTGTGAGACATTCCATATTCTCTCACTTTTGGTCTTGTCTTTGATGAAGAACCTTGGTTTCTTCTGAATTCTTTCCTATCTTCCTCAAATATTTGTCTTTCTTTCTTTGCATCAAAAGTTTGGGTCTTCTCTGTAGCTTTTCTGATTCTTGAATCTTCTATAGTCTTCCTTTGTGCCAATCTATCTTTTCCTGTAACAACACCTCCTTTGGTTATAATAGTGACTCTAGGGTCTTCTCCGTGAGGTTCAACAAAGATCAGTTTCACTTGCGGGTTTTGTTGGGGTCCTCGTCTTTTCTGAGGCTTGGCTAGCAGCATAGGACAATCTTCTATAACACAGTCAAACGAGCTACAATAGCTGCAAGTGGTAAAAGGGTTATGACAATCCCTTGCAAGGTGTCTTAGTTGTGCGCAGTTATAATAGATGATCTATCCTCGACCTCGACTCATTCCTCCTCCTCCTCCTCTTCATATGAATCCACCACGAGGATTGAAGTTTCCTCTTTCCAGAGAGTTATACTGCATAGTGTTTCCTTCTTGTTTTACTTCACCTTGACTCTTATATTATGTCTCTTGACCTTTCATGCATGAGATCATAAGCCCTACAATCCTTATCATCATGTCCTACTAACTTACAAAATATACAATACAAATTTGTAGGTGTCTGAACATACTTTTTCATATAATAGCACTCACCAGTACGATATATGTTCCTGCATACCTCGCACCAGGGTAAGGTGACTTGCTTTAAGGGGCTCAGAGCTCCAAAATCCATGTATGCATTGAATAGAGGGCAGTGTTCCTTGTCGTGACCTTCTGATATGCATATGACACACCAGATTTCTTCTCTTTTATCTTTTCCCTTGTCTTTCTTCATATCTTCGACCTGTAGAGACAAACTAGTTAGCTGACTCAGGATCTGACTCATACCTGAACTGGATTCTCCATGGGGGTTTATTATAGCTTCATGGCGATCTCCAATGCCTCAGCCTCCGAAGTAATCTTCTATTGCATCAGGGGAACTCTAATGTGTGGTATAAGGGAAGCAATGAACCATTCCTTGTTATGGTCATCTAGGATCTGAAATGTTAATCGGCCTGTTCAGGTCTTGAATATCTGATCGAACTCCAGAATAGGTTCATCTACCTTCTACTTGATCTCTTTCAGCTCTGTGATACATTGGGATTCTGACTTAGATTTCTTGAATTCTGCAATCAGCGCGTTCTTGATCTGATTCAATGGCTTAGGCTGTGCAAGTCCTTGGAAAAGTTTCATGTACCAACTTATAGCGTGATCTCTGAGAGTTTTACTGAACTGGGTTCTTTTGACAGCTTCATCTGTGACATTCTTAATGTTCCATACAACTTCACATAGAAACCAGTGATGATCGAGATCTTCAGATCCATATCGCCTAAAAATAGGGAGTCTCATCTCATCTGTCATAGATCTTCCTAGGGTTCCTGACTGAATATGTGGTGGGCTACTATGGAAAGTGATCTGGATGCTTTGGTGACTGGGATTACTCTTATTTCTTAATACTAAATCAACAGGAAGGATAACAGTACTTACTTCGATGGTCTGCACGGTTTCTGAGTTTTTCGGTTCTCCTCGACGAAGCTCTTCAACTTTTCCTTCATTTTCCCTAGCGGGTTCTGAATGTTGTTTGCCTGTTAGTTCTTCTTCTTCTCCAGTGTAGAAACCTTCCTCCCCTTAATTCTGCTTAAATGGGTTCACAAGATGAACTTCTCGGAACACTCTCCCACTGCGTGTATGTCCTTCTTCTGTGTCATTGTCGCTGTCTAAATTTTTGAACATTAGCATTTCTTGATCCGACCAATCTATTATATCTTCAATATGTTCTTCTCATGCAATATCATCTTGATTCTCAGCTTTAGAAAATGCAAGAATTTCCCTCTAGGTCCCTTAAATAAATATCTTTCGACTTGGTTGTATGATTCTACTCTGTCAACATTGAACTATGTGATTTACCCTCCAATGGTGCTATCGAACTAGTGATCTACTACTCATGATACAGTGTTATAAACTTCCTTGACCTTCTTGAAAAACTATGACATCCAGACCATAGGAATTCTAGATCGGATCTTGAACTAGGTATCGGCTAATCTATCTAGCCACTCATATAGCTCCTGATGGATCCCTCCAAATAATATCTCGTGTATATCGGTGAAGATATATCTTTCTAGAAAATCCTCAGTGATAAGATTAGGGTTCTTATTCTAGGCTTCAGCAAAGTCCTTCTCTTGATCTTTTATCCACTTTTGAATCTTTCTCTTCAATGGAAACCACCTTGACATTCCCTTAAAAATATTCCTATCCCAGCAACGGAACCATTTGTTGGCACAGGGGCAAACCTAGGGTTCAGCTCCAAGAGCGCACCAAAAATTCTTAACTACTGGTTCTTTCGGAAGCACCTGCAAAGTAAATGCAGTCTCACCCGAAGAAATTATGAGGGGGTTGTAGGACAGAGATGTCTACAACCAAAGGGAATATCAAGTGGATCTAACACAAGAACATCACAACATTCATATATCACTTATCAACTTAGATCTATTATGCACATCTACTTATCAGATCTAAAGAAGTAATGCAATCACAGTATATCAATGACAAATACAAAATACCAATAACACAAAACACAAAATATATGTGGTTCACCCTCTCTCTAGGGCTACATCCACAAAACTGTGCTATAATATATTGAGGTAAAGCATGTAGTTCTTGTTTGTGCTCATAGCTAGTAGATCTTCTTTCTTCTCCTCTCTTTCTCTCCTCTCCCTACACACCCAGCTACAGGGTTGATCTTTGAACCCATCTGAAGATCTTACAACTTAGAAGGATCGCATACTTAGCACTTCCCTCTCACACAATACTCCTCTCTCAATCAACTCAATACCAACATCAACAATAACAACACTATATTACCAACCCAAAAGTAACAACAAAAGTACCAACCAAAACTAGGCCCTCATGACCCCTATTTGTACATTAAAATAGCTCACCGACAGCCTTAGGCCGAAACCTAGGTGTCCAAAACCCTAGATACCAAAACCCTAGGTCAACTTGACCCATATTTTCAGGGCTTCGTCAGCCTGTCTTTCCTTCCTTCTTGCGCGGCACTTCAAATTATCTAACCATGGATTTTTCCTCTTGTTGACCTGTCTATGATCCTTCTTCCTTTCTTATATGTCGTCCCCAATCTCCTTATCCAATGGATTTCTTTCTTGGGCTTTGCTCCATCTTTTCTTCTCTTTTTCTCACTTCAACCCAGTATCAGTCACTGTGTCTTCTGCAAAGTTCGCTTTCTCCCTTTTCTTCCTTGATATTCCCTTGATTCCTTAACCAAGGGACAACAGTTTTACTTTATTCTTGTATAGTTGAAGAGGAGCACACGGGGGCAACCATTCCAACGGTGTCGACCAATGCACTAGGTAAATAATGACATTGCAAGTGTTTTTTTTAATATTATTGAACTAGTTCAATGATATTTAAAAACTGACCATTTAAATTTGTATTTTTTTATTTTGTAGGTGATGCCTCATCACATCGTCCTCCATTACACCATGAGTACCCCATGACTAGGCATTCTTTGCATTATAGGATGCAATCACAATCATATTTTGAAGAGCACCCAGAGAATGAAGACATAGATATTGATGAAATGATTAGGAACTATAGAGCTAAGAAGAAGAGGCCAGCTAAAAGTACTAAATGATGATGTACATGAATATTTTAATAATTATTAAATGTAAAATATATTTTCACCATATTCCTCTCACTCCAAATGGATCAAGGAAACATTTTATTTCATTGTAAACAGTGGTGAATATTGGTATGTATATATGTTTGTTTTTGTTATAAATATTTCAATAGATTTATATGCTAGGTATTGGGGAATTGAGAGTGATGTGAGGGGGGGGAGGGGCCATAAGAGCTTCTTCCTTCACGTGGTTGACCCTGTTCAATAGAGAATAATTTATTGGAGCCATTTAATCTTGGAGCAAACCTCCCTCGATCCAACAGAGAAACAACAAAGTCAATGTTGAGTCCGTTGTTGCTACTTCAAATCATGGGAGGCAATTTGATCAAATATTAGACGCGTGGCTCCAATAAATTATTCTTGAAACCAAGAGGATCTCATTTAGGTATGTTCTGACACTCTCATAAAAATGCATCTTAGAGTAAATAATATGCTACAAATATTACTTGTATTGATTTTTTAGATATTTATGGAGGTTGAATGATTTTGGCAGGTACTTTAAGATCTTTCTTCATCAATTGAGGGAATCTCAAGTCTAACAAAGGGACATACAGCTGAAGAGAAGTATGTGGAGCCAACCATTTCAACTGTATTGTCGACCAGTTCATCAGATCAGGTGTGATTGCTCCTTTCAGCATATAAGTTTATATAGCCATCAATTCTAGTTATGTTTAATGTTTTATGAATTGTTATGTTCGATTGCTAAAATGAAAAATCACCATTTTTTTATTATGTCCTCTAGATATTATGGATCTTTCAGTGTAGGTTTATGGTTAACCGATGTATAAATATAACATGAATGTATGGATAAATTCTAACATGAATGTATGGCTCCAAAACAAGCTGCCAAAAATGGTAGTTTCTTTCAAGTGACATCATATTTGGAGGAATGGAACCTACTAAAATGGACATTATGACCATTTGGAGGCTTAGATATTATTGTATTGCAGTGCACCCAAATTGAAAGGACCATTTGGAGGCCAAGAGATAGAGAGATTGCAATGAACCATTTGAAGGCCCGGACATCATGAGATTGTAGTACACTCCAAAGGGTGCATTGCAATCTCACATCTTTCTGCCTCAAACGGTCATTTCAACTTGGGTGTACTGCAATCTCATGATGTTTGGGCCTCCAAATAGTTCATTACAATGTCACTATCTCTCCGCCTCCAAACGGTCTTCCTTTACGCAACGATACAATTTTTCTCCTTTGATACAAGATGGAAGCTAAGTAGTATGTTTATCTATCATTGCGAACTTTAGGCATCTTCTCACTTCCTTCTGGGAAGAAAATTTCATCCAAATGGTAGGGTTCCCAAGGGATCATCCTTGCTCATTGCTTGGATTGATCCTTGGATATGTTCCTCGGTGGTTGATATAAGTCCCTAGATGTGTCCAGTTCCGCTGGATTTGTTCTAGGGAAGCATTGCTCAGTGCTTGGATTGATCCTTGTATCTGTTCCTTGGTGGTTGATATAAGACCCTAGATGTGTTCTAGGGCCCCTGGATGTGTTCCAAGGAAACCTTTCCTAATGCATGGGTTGATCCTTGGTCTTGTACCTCGGTGGATAATACCCTAGATGTGTTCTAGGGCCCCCAGATGTGTTTTGGGGAAACCTGGTCTTTGACCAGGTAGATCTTGGTGTAATACCAAGATGTGTTGATGTGTGATCCTCTTCCTCTCTCTCGGGATGGTCCATGAGACCTAGGAGTCCCTATGAAGATGGACGTGACCACATTGTTGATGGACTCCCTTATGCAGTGATGATAAATTTTATAGGTCATTATGAGACTCATGTGGACATGTTTTTCCATTATGGACCCCCCTTGACTTTGTCTTAAAAGGTACCCCCTTGTTTTTTTATGTGATTGAGGTTTTATTTCTATGATTGGGGTTTTATATGTTTATATGTGTTTAGGGATTTTATAATTAATATTAATATTAATTGACATTTTAATTAATATTTATATTAATTAAATGTAAATATTTAATTGTAATTTTAAATTTCCCTAACCCCTCTCCCTAACTATAAATAATACCCTACCCTCTATCATTATATTACACACACTCACTCACTCTTCACTCTCCTATTTGTTGCAACTAACTCATTTGTTCTCTCTTGACGATGGTGCGGCCTCCTTTTTGGACTATCTTTTCATATCTGAGTTTTGTTTGTTGCAGTTGTCTTGTGATGGTCTATACCTTGGCAAAATTGTTCCTAAGTCCTTATGACTGAGATGAAACCCTAGAGGTTTGATCCGTGAACCTAAAACTATTTTTGATCATATTATAAAGGTTTTCATCCACACATGTGACAGGTACATCTTTCTTAGATCAGGAGGTAAGCTTGAGGTTTGTCTTTTCACTCAGAAATTTTGTTTATACTAAGAATTTAATTTAGATATGTTTATTTCTTTTATCATATATGTTGATCTTGTGAACAAAAAAATAAAAAGGAATTATTTTTTTCTATTTTTCCCTAATTCTAATTACAATTTTCCTATGACTTTGATCAAGGGCACACTACTCTAGGAAGCCTCCTCACACCTTCTTGTGACCATTCTTATTTATATTCTTAGCCTATACCAAACATCACTAAACAACACAATGCATGGAATCATACTAATCTCTCTATTACTAAGCTCTTATTATGGAAACTACGTGATATGACACTCAAAGCATAACTCGTATCTACAGGTTATCGAACTCACTATGAAGCTTCTGTATGATTAGAGTGGTATCATTCTTAGGAAGATATAGTATGAAGATTACGACTAACTGAATTATCACCTGTATTATACCAATATTATTGAGGCAATGACATCAATGAATATGGGAAAGGATATTTCCTTGTTTCTCTAATAATCTTACATTACATGTTATGAGTCGTATTTCTTTCCCATATTCATGCCTATTCAACGGTAAACCTACTACTGGAACCAGTGGAATTTGGTAGTAGAGGTTATAAAACCATTGCATGAATTTTTCCATTTAATTGATACTCATATGATCTAATAACACGGACTAGTAATACCTGTATAGCCTTATTTACTCCTATTGTGTGATGTATGTACCCAATGAGTTCAATGAATATGGAATAAAGGGGCATATGTTTTATTTATGCATTTGTTTTATATTATTGCTATGTGATCCTATTTTTTCTAACAAGAAACACCAAACCATAAAGGTAAGCAATAAGCTCATTAAGAGATAAGGGATAAGTGGTGGATAAAAAGGACCTAGTAGTGTAGGTCACCATTTCATGAGGGGCTGGTCACTAGGAAAATAACTCCCCAAAACTACCTTCGTGTGCACATGTGCAATGTTACTAAAGTATAGTGAAGCTTAGTTACATGTATAATTTCCCCACAAATGATGTTATAATGATCATCATTATGACACTAGTTACAAGATTACATCAATCCACTAGAAAACATTAAAACACATTCTAACATATCCCTCATCTAGAAATGAAAAAACCCAATGCATGCATCAATATGGATCTTTAAGTTTTGAAGCTAGCCATATGAATGCTTCTTTGAAGCTAGCCATATGAATGGATCTTTAAGTTTTTCATCTTTATGATTTGGTACAASAAAATTTAGGAAAATTGCTAAGTTCATGAGATGTGACRGGAACATGTGTAAAGAGATTGAAAWTGATTGTTATTGATTGCAATCAATAAYAATCAATTTCAATGTCAYRCCACTTGTTTCTCTCCATCCTMTTGTTGAGTTMTATATAATCCTCTCATTTATTCATATGATTACCMACATTTTATAGCACTTAATTACAATTCAACCCCAAAGAACTTACCTCAGAGCACCATTTAACTTTGCAAACTCACCTCTAGATATAGTGCACCATCAGAGGATCGGTAAAGGGGGTCTATCTTGAAKATACGATGATAATTGTAGCCAACCCATAGGTAATGAAAATATTTTCAAAACCATGTTGGTTTTCATTTTTCGAGAGGTTACAAAGCTAGGACATAGGAATTGGATTGGAATTTGCTAAAACCTCCAATAGTAGGAGGGCATTAGTGCAAGAATTTACCCTAATTGTAATTGAAGAGTTCATCAGTTGATCCATAGGGATCCCCTTTCAAGGTGGAAGGTGGTTAAAGAATTTGAATCCATCAGTAGATAGTTAGCCTCAGTTTCTAAAAAATCCCTCTCCTATTCTCGACATACGAAAAGGAATTCAAAGGGACTTGTTGATTTCACCTTGGAAAGAGGTAGATTTCACCATCCAAAATTTCATAACTTGTAAGGGGAGGTAAAACATGGTGTTTCACTACTTTGTCAAACTCATGATGCACCTCAAGAATGAAGAAATATTAAACATGGAATTCTTCTTGCTCAAAATCTTACTGAAAATGGTTGTCATGGTTCGCAAGAGGGAAAACCCTGAGACAAGGTAATACCACCAAGGTATCATAAAGATGTTGATTATGACTGAGCTGCATAGGCTTTATATCAGTTGGGAATTGTTCTTAAAAGGACTAGGGAGAAAACCCAGGGTGAGGGTTATATTGCCTACCAATCGGCCTAGGCACGATGGAAAACAAACCCCTGCATATTCCACCTCAACCCCCGGTACATATGCTACTATGGAATCACATCATCACTATGATACGAGGGCCTCCAAGGCACCTACAGTTCTAATGTCACAGGAAAAGGAGGTCGTGGAATTACAAGTGGACCCTACTACAGAACTTTTCATTGGTCCATCTCCAATATCCATCTCCTCATCTTAGTCTAATAGATTAGAGGATTTACAGGCTCAAAGGTTGTTCTCTCCAGAACAACAAGAAAATCAATTCGATGATGAGCTAGTAGGGTTACAATTTCCAATTTCCTCACATCCATAGTAGCGGGAAGGAAAATTTGATGACAAATGAGGGGACCTATAGTCTCCAAAGTCCTTGTTTCTAGAGAAACAAGAGGTGCAAGTTGATGATCATGAATTAGAAGTCTTACATCCTTCTAGACCTTTGTCTCCACCATAAAAAGATCAATTTGATGATGAAATTGATAGATATTTTCATTCTCCTAAACCTAATCCACACCCAAAGCATGTTGGATTGAGAAAAATAAGGATAATCAAAGGTATCATAGGAAATTCCAAGTCTTGAATGGCCACTAAATAACTTCATTTCTATAGCCCTAGTTACCAAGATTTATTAAAGGATAACATAAAATTGAGGTTGTAAAATTAGAAGCTAAAGATAAAATTGGAAAGAAATGGGTCTAGGGTTCCAAGAAATAACCCTCTAAATTCCTAATTAGAAGCCATTGACTCAAAAGAGTCATAAATGGACAAGGAAAATGCTTGTTCAGAAGAATGTATGAATCTAGTTCATCAAATAATCAATATTGTATTGGATGACATCATGGTGAATACATATGCATGTATCCAACTAAAACCTGACCTACCTGGATGGAGAGATAAATCTGAGCTATTTTATCTTGGGATCATAAAGGAGAGCCATTAGAAAGTGATTGAGAAACTGATGGGAAAATTCTTCTTAATGTATTTAGTTCGAGAGGAGAAGTGGAAGACAAATTTTAAAGAGTGTAAAGCATAGTTGATGCAGGCATAGAACCGAAGGCAGCAAGCCTATAAATTATCATTAGAGGCCCTAACTTGTAGGTCATTGTGGGCACAAGTTCACAAACAAGGTTCAACGCTTCAGCAGCGCACCAACAAAACCCTAACTACTGTCCCTTTCAGCAACACCTGCGAAGAAGATGAAGTCTCACCCGAGGTAGAGGCAGGGGAGGTTGCAGGACTCAGGTGTCGACAACCTAGCTGGGACACAGATATGTGATTAAAACACTTAATAGAGCACTTAGGCAATAAATATGCATTAGTTAGTATTCATGTTCACATCGTAGATTAAACCCTAATTACAGATCAGTGCAGTAGCAACTAAGATCAAATACTTTCAATCACCTAGCACATAAAATTTACTCAGATCTAACAATAAAATATCGTAAATCACTAAGCATCCACAGATATATCTATCATACATCACGATCAGTGCACTAAGAAGATAAACACATAAACAACATGAGAAATATTGCACAAAGCACATCAGAATAGAGGATATACGTGGTTCACCCCATTGTGGGGCTACGTCCACCAACTTCTTCTTCTCTTCTTTATTAATATTCAATCTTTCTACATTCTTCGGCTCCTGTGCACAGAGCCACAAAGCACAACTCCGCAGAGGACAGGAGATCTGCACGTAGCCCACCAGATCCTCCTTCCCAAAATCAGGTCAAGGCACAGAGCCAACTCCTTATTAGCACAAATCCTTACACAAAATGTGCACAAAGTCTCTTACAGTTACTTGCACTGAGCCAGAACAACTCAATACAACACTTAGCTAGCACCTTTTATATATTCTTGCACGAAGCCAACTTAGACGGGCTTTGCTCTAAGTCTTATCTACTTATTTATACATTACAAAAAGGCATAAACATGGGTAAACCCATGGGCCGACATCCCATACCCATTACATAAAACCTAAAATCCCAAAAAGTTCACAAAATAGGTGATATCCCGCGATCTCAGCTTAGCCTAGGCGATCCATCTTTGACCAGACTGTCGAAGTCCCAAAAATGGTCAAACACGACCAATGTTTCTTCAAAACTTGGTCAAGGGCCAACATGCCCCAAACACTCACCTGTGACTCGTCCTGAGTCACCCAGATCTAGGAAGGGCTACTTTGAAGGCCTTAAGCTTAGCTCGAGATGCCTTGACTTGCTTCTTCGCTAGCGCCTCCTGCTCGGCGAACTCCTGAATGACTTGCGTAGTGACAGGCCCTTCCAAGCACTATTCCACTGTCGCAACTAGTTGGTCTAGCTATCAGCCTTATCCTTCAACTTCTTTAAAAATCATGCAAGCTTCATCCTGTACCAGCTGGAGTCTCTATGTCACCTCCATAACCTTGCTCTGGATAGCAGTAACCTGCTATTGGACTACGCATTGCTCCTGCGAACTCTTCATCTTCTCAACGGTAGTAAGCAGCTTCATATGTGCTTGTACTGACAATGGAACCATTTGTTGGCATAGGGGTAGACCCAGGATTTAATGCTTCAGCAACACACCAACAAAATCCTAACTACCAGCCCTTTTGCCAACACCTGTGAAGCAAATGAAGTCTCACCCGAGGTAGAGGCAAGGGGGCTTGCAGGACTTAGGTGTCTACAACCTAGCTGGGACATGGATCTGTGATTACAACACTTAACAGAGAACTTAGCCAATCAATATGCATTAGTTCATAAGTCTCGTTCACATTGCAAAGTAAACCCTAATTACATATCAGTGCAGTAGCAACCAAGATCAAGTACTTTCGATCACCTAGCACATATCATTTACTCATATCTAACAATCAAATATCATAAAGCACTAAGCATCCACATATCTATCTATCATACATCAATATTAGTGCACTAAGAAGATAAACACATAAACAACATGAGCAATATTTCACAAAGCACATCAAAACACATGATATATGTGGTTCACCCCAGTGTGGGGCTACATCCACCAACTTGTTCTTCTTTTATTTATTAATATTCAATATTTCTACATTCTTTGGCTCCTGAACACAAAGCCATAGAGCACAACTCCGCAGAGGACAAGAGATCTGTGCACAGCTCACTAGATCCTCCTTTCCAAAATCAGGTCAAGGCACAGAGCCAACTCCTTATTGTCACAAAGCCTTACATAGTCTGTGCACAATGTTAGAATATAATGGATGTGCTCATTTTACCATTGACAATATCTCTATTGTCACCCAACCATAGGCCTAAGCCACCCTCCGAGCATCTTAACCTTGACAGAGAATCACTCTGGAAGCAAACCCTAGGCTAGATAGCCAAACAAAGGGTATCGCACCTTTCCCCAAGGATAGCGCACCAACAAGAGCTGATCAGATAGTCCAAACCCTAGCCAAGAGATATTCCAAGCCAAAACATCACTACTAGATACAGCAGTTGCACCGACAACTCTCCTCAAACCTGTGCACAAAACTGGGCACTACAATGCGCACAAGTGTTGCTCTGCAATTCTGAGACTACCTGCCAGAATGAGAACTGGCCTCCTGTATTTATACTAGTTTTGGCTAACTGTCTAGGCCGACTTCTCATTCTGGGTATCTGTCTGTTTAGTATATATTATTATTTTTGGATGAATTCTTCTCTTGGAGGCTAATAACCTAATATAAATTATCTTCTTGAGCCGACAAGTCTTCTAGGGTTATTAGCCAACTCTTTAGCATTTCTTATTACTTCCCGGAGTATTCTATCCTCGTCAGGTTTACACGTGGAGGTAAATACCTCCCGCAGCTACCATAATATCAACACTCCCTCCTAGCTAGGGAGGTACTATAGGTAATGGTCTTGACCACAAACATACCATTCACCCGGTAGCATCAACATAGTCGCCTAGATATCTCATGATTAGATCATGAGCACCATCATCACTATCAGTGTCATCAGTTGCATCATCTCTCGGAACTATACTCTATCTAAGTAATCATACATTATGCTCACTCCACAAAGTGATATAAGAGCCATTCTTCTAATCTAGAAGAGTAAATGCTCTAATCTATGTCCTTTGATTATCCATCTAGCTAATAATCATTTCCAATATTGTTTATAGTCTTCAAGGAAATTGAAACAAAATAGAACACAACTGTGTCTATTCATAGTAGTACATAACTACAATCCAGTGGTACACTACCACACCAAGTAACACATAAGTACTTGATCAGCAACGTATAGTCATGAACAGTGGAACACATCCTCCATACAGTCTTCATAACAATCATCTGATATCAACCTGCACAGAAACAATGTTATGATATAAACTGAATCATCTGGGCCAATCTTTCACTCACATCTGTGAGATCTGAAAGAATATATGCCCTAAGAGTAGAAAAATGAGATATTTGTACTATTCTTCTCAAGCAAGGAAGAACAATTGTCATGTCTTCTGAACTAGGACCATTCCCCACCCTGGGCCATTCTTCCTACACTAATCAAAGTGCACCCTAGAGAGAATGTATAAACCCTAAGGAATTCTTGTCCCTGATTGTTGAGCCTGGACCATTCCCTACCCTAGGCCATTCCTCCTACACTAATCAAAGTGTACCCTGGAGAGAATGTATAAACCCTAAGGAATGACTGCCTAGACCATTTCCTCTGTTAACCACAAGAGGAAAATATTGTCCTATACCAACCTTCAAAACGGACCATTCCTTATGTTAACCACAATGAGAAATCGTTGTCCGGTGAGGTGGACAAGTATTCTTGAGTAACCCTCAAGAAGAGAAACTCCCCTAGACCACTCCCCATGTTAACCATAATAGGAAGTCGTTGTCTATGATACATCAGCAATCTGGACCATTTCCCTTGTTAACCACAATGAGAAATCGTTGTCCGTCAGAAATCTCAATCCACTTTCCGAACTGGAAAGGAAACTGCTCATCCTGGACCTTTTTTCGAACTGAAAAATGATTTTCCATAAATCAATACATATCAGTGCTCCCTCCCAACATGGGAGTCATCTATTCCTTTTTCAATAAGGAAGTCGTCTCCACAAGCTCCAGCTTGAGTACGCAAAATCTTTTATCTTGGACAAAAGATTTACCAAGATGTCTGTTTATCTGTTCATCTATGGAGATATGTATTGGAGAACCTCTTTCTCCTTTCTGAACTTCATCACGGATAATGTAATGCTTGATTTCAAATGTACTTCGTCCTGGAGCACTGTTCTTGTTTGAAGGCGTCATGTAGATCTAATCAATAAAATATATCATTGTTGTAAAACTAGAACATATCCATGTGTCAGTTCTTTTGTCATCATGAGATTTAATCTTTTGAGTAATCATCTTGATACAATATCTTGTTATAGGAAATCTTCACCACACTTCTACTGTGCACTGGAGGTTCTCCACCAGGTTATTTTCTTCCATATGCATACAAGGGTTTCTTTCTGGTATGCCTCAAAGTCTTGAGATTGCTCTTCATATGCTCTTTTCTCAATTGCTCTGGAGAACATTCTTTTCATTTATCTAATGTAGAACTCCAACTCATGGATATTGACTTATGTAAATATATGTTTGGTTTACCAAAATGAGTAATCATCATAGTCTTCTCCCCCCATCTGGGAGAACCTCTAGTTCTAGATCTTCCAATGCTTTCATTCATAAGTCTTCCATACACTGTTCTTCATCACAATTTTCAGTTCCTCTGCTTGATTTCTTTTAGTGAGTTCATGTCAGGCTGGTAATCTTGTGATATAATGACTGGTTGTTTTGGATTCTCTTGTTTCTTGGAATCTTCATGTTCTTCCTCATGTTTTTCTTTTAGCTCTTGGGTCCATGGAGTCTCTTATAGATTCCATGCCCTAAATATTTCATTTATTTCTTTTATCATAGGATCACGGATCTGGATGGACAACCAAGGATACTTTAAGGATTTTCTTCGAAGAGATCTTCTTCTGCGGTTGAACTGAACACGTACTATCTTTCATGGTTGCTACCATACTTCATCATTTTTAATGGATAATAGGATTGGCTCCCTCCTAATCCTTACTTCATGTCTGAGTGCATGTAATTGGCACCCTCCATCTAACAAAGTCCATCCTTCCGTCTACATCCTTATTGTATTCTGCAATATATAATTGGCTCTCTCTATCTAACAGAGTCTAGGCTTTCATCTTGTTGTCTTCTACAAAA
>ML784624.1:434691-468616 GCA_009831015.1 Picea engelmannii | reverse complement strand
GTATAGCTCCTTATGAATTCCTCCAAATAAAATATCTTGTATATCAGTAAAGATATACCTTCCCAACCAGTCTTCAATGTTAATATTAGGGTTCTTATTCCGAGCCTCAGTGAAGTCCTTTTCTTGTTCTTCTATCAACTTTTGAATCTCTGTCTTCGATGGAAACCACCTTGACATTCCCTCAGGAAGATCCTGGTCCCAGCAATGTATCCATTTGTTGGCACAGGAACAGACCCAGGGTTCAGCTCTAATAGCACACCAACAAGCCCTAACTACTAGCCCTTTCAGAAACACCTGCGAAGCAGATGAAGTCTCACCTGAAGTAGCAATAGGAGGTTGTAGGACACAAGTGTCTACAACCAGAGGAAATACAAAGTGGATCTAAAACAATAGAAACACAGTAGCTAGATATCAATTACTAACTTAACCCACTTCACACCGTTATATCTCATATCTAACACTATGATGTAATAACAAAATAAAAGAAGGTAAAATAACACAACATCAATCCCACAGGACAACAAGATATACGTGGTTCACCCTCTCCCTAGGGCTATGTCCACAGAACTGCGCTTCTTGATATTATAGGAAAACATACAGTTTTATCTATGCTCTTAGCTTTCATATCTCTCTTCCCTTCTCTCTCTCTTTCTCTCCCCTCCCTGAGCACACAGCTCCAGGGTTGATCTTCACACCCAGATGAAGATATTACAATACAGAAGGCTCTGACACACATCACTTCTCTCTCACACAGGAATAATCACTCACTCACACAATAACAATGAACTCTCAACCAACTTAGCGCCAACCCATCCCAGGTCCTTTAGACCTTTATTTATACATTACATGACAAATTCTAGGTGTCAAAACCCTAGATCCAAAACCCTAGGTCAACTTGAGTCGTACTTCCCAAGCTTCACTAGCCTGTCTTTCCATATTTTCCGCGAGGTTCTCCAAAGCATCCATTGGTGGCTTTTTCCTCTTGTTGAGTTGTCCACGATCTATATTCCTTGATGATCTTTCATCCTCGATCTCCTCGTTCAATGGCTATCTTTCCCTTGATTCTCTCCTTCTTTTATGCTTCTTTAACCACTTCAACCCAATCTCAATCAATGTGCCTTCTGCGCAGTTCGCACTTCATCTTTTCTTTTCCTTTTTCTTCTCTTTCTTTCTTAATCAATAGTCAGGTGAAACAGAGACGTTACCCTACATCGTTATTAAGATGTCTGGTAATGTCTCTCCCATAGCACACACGTAGTGGAAACCGACGAAACGGGATGTCGAAATTCCGATGTCTATGACATCGCTGTAGTGACAACTATATGGGGTTTGGAAATTCAAATATGAGATGAAACGTGTCTGCATGAAACGTCACAATAGAGACGATAGTTATGGCGTCAAAAAAGCGACGTCATGTGAAACTAATTTTGAGGGGGTCTGATGTTTGTCATTCTCGCCACAATATAAAGTGGCAATTGCATCGAACGCGCCATCGGAATTTGACCCAAATGTACTAGTGTTAAGGGAGGAATGATCTGTAAACATATTGAATTTGTTTCCTAGTAAGTAATGTCTGAACTTCTGGAGTGCATAGACCATAGCTAGGCCTTCTCTTTCTGTGGTTATGTAATTTTTCGCTGACTCTTACAGTTTTCTGCTAGCAAATGCTATAGGATGGTCCAATTATCCTGATCCTGGTTGCACCAGAATAGCTCCAAGTTCTATAGCTGATGCATCTACATGCACATTAAATGTATTTTCCCAATCTAGGAATACTAGTATTGGTGTTGTTACCATCTTCTCTTTTAGAGTGTCCAATCCTTGCTGACAGTCCTCATTCCACTAAAATTTACTATCTTTCCTCAACATTTTGTCCATTGGCGCAGTGATCTACGCATACCCTTTTATGAATTTCATGTAGTATCATGTGTCATTTCTCTCAACTGATTTAGGTGGTGGTAAATTGACAATCACTGCAATCTTGGCAGGGTCTACTAGCAAGCCTTGTTTTCACACTATATGGCCCAATAGTATCCCAAAAGGTGTCCCAAAGATGCACTTCCTGATATTTAATGATATCTGACACTGCCTGCATATTTCCAACATCATCCTTAACACCTCTACATGATATTTCAACAGACTGTAGACTGTCCAGTCATTCAGATATACCTCTAAAAACTTGTGGATGAATTCTTTGAATGTAGCTATGACTACTCTTGAGAATATTGTTGGTGCATTCTTCAGCCCAAAAGGCATGAATGTGTACTGGTAGGATCCTCATTCTATGTAAAAAGTGATCTTTTACCTATCTTATGGAGCTATCTTGATCTGATGGTAGCCTGAGAATCCATCTATGAATGAGTATGCTTCCTGGCCTCCTACATTCTCCAATACCTCCTCTATGAAAGGGGTAGGGAAAGGGTCATGAAGTAAGCATCATTTAGCTTCCTTAGGTTGACACATATCCTTATCCCTCCTTGCTTCTTCTCTTGAACTACCATAGGGCTTACACATTCAAATTCTTCCACTGGTTCTATGATTTCAGCCTCCAACATCCTGTCAATTTATTCTTTTACTATCTTCTTATATATTGGGTTCAGTCTATATGGTCGTTTTGTGACTAATATAGCTTCATATTTGAGAGGTATATTCATCTCTCCTATTTCTCCTGCTATTCCGTTCATCTCTTTAAAGGTTTTTGAGAATAGGTCATTGTAATCATGCAGTAACTCGGTTATTCTTTCTACTGTTTTCTCATCCCAGTAGTCTCCAATGCTGGCCATTTTGGGATTCTCAGTTGTCCCAATGTTGACTTTCTTCACCTTGATCGGCGCAAAAAAAAAAATTGATTCCAGAGGTGGACCTTCCACCTCTCTTTCACCTTCAACTTCTATAATCTGAATGTTGTGTGGGTCCTCTTCATCTAGTGCTTCTTCCTGCACATGGTAGCATGACAATAGTTATTTCACTGTCTGTCCGTTGATTCTTTTATGTTGTTGATCTTCTGTCATAAGTTCAACTTATGGTTCCTTAATGAATATCACCCCTTTGATTTGTTTGAGTGTTGAATCTATGTTGGGGTTCTCATGTTCAAATGAGAAAGTGACTGTAAAATTATTTTGTAATACTATCCATTATGCAGTTCCTCTGCGCAGTTCCTATTCCACATACCAGTTTTCTGGGATTCCTTCTAGAGTATGAATAAAGTGATGAGGCCATTCCTCTGGTGGTGTCATTTTCCATAGTGTTCTGCACTTATCCAAGTGTTCTTCTAGTGTCCCATGTCCATCATACCTTTTCAATTGATTGCTTCCTTGTTTTGCGAAAAATCTAATGCGCAGTAACTGCTTACATTGGTCCCAGTCCTTAATTTTCTCTTTGTGTGCACCCCATCATCTTGCAAGTGTTTCCTTGAGTGTTATATCCAGAGCTAAAATCCTCTAATTTTATAACAATGAATCTTCATATATTTTTAGTAATTCTTCTAAGTCATTCACCCCATGAAAGTTGGGAGGTTCTCTTATCTCTGTACCTACCCATCTTACTGTGCGGTATATTCTTGCGCACCTTCTTATGGAGACTTCATGTAATCTCTACTGCCAATTCTCTAATCATGTATCTGAGTCTGATGCCCATGACATTATACTTCTCCAACTGAGTACCCCATATACAGCTGGACTCACATAATATTCTTCCCGCACGGTGGTTCAGTATAGATGGTTAATTTCCTCCAGGTCTAAACAAGTGGGTTCTACAAACCTTTCTCCTTCTGATGGATCTGACGGCGCAATGAATTTGTATTCTCCTGACTCAAATGTCATCTTCCTCGTCTTCAAATTGAATATGTTCTGATTTTCAAATGCCCAACCCAAGCCAAGAAGTTTTGGATACGATGTTGTGCCATCCACTATTTATATTACTTCAAAGTCTCCCTTAGTGTGCACTCCATCTAGATCTATTGTCACACCCTTTATCCTTCCAATTGGTAGAACTTTGTGTTAATTTTCTAGTTTCAACTGAACAGGTGAATATCCTAATGTGGGATCTCCCATACATTTCCATGTCTTCTTGGGTAAAACATTCACCTCAAAGCCTAAATCCAGTATGACATCCCCCATATCGAAATCTCCAATGTTAGCATTTAATCTGAATTTTGTGCTTGTCCTCCTTGTTGTATGCAGGTGATTGCCTGTTTTCTGTTGTAATTTCCCCTCTACCTCTGAGTTACATATTTCTAGCATATTTTTCAAAATTTTAACAGATGATTGGTCATTTAATAGATTAACACAAGATTGTAGAAAATTCGTTATGGTACTTACTTATCCTAGAGGTTGTGTTTCATTAGTATGATCCAGCGAGGAAGGAATATCATACGTTGCTACGTCCTGAGTATGTTGCATAGTTGATGTAGATGCAATTTTTGGCTTCAAGAATTCTTGTGTGGCTTGTTTAAATATCCCCTTTTCGTTATGCGCATCAAACTACTTATGTGGTCCAACATTCTTCTTCACCCATTGGTGTTGTGTTGGATCTTGTCTTACTACGTCATTTCCTGTCTTATCTCCTTCGCACGTAACTATGTTGATATTTATTCTATCATCCCCTTCTTCTATAGAAATCCACTGAACATTCTGATTGTTCTGATTTCTATTTTCCTAGATCTTCCCCAATAGTGTTGGACAGTCTTCTATGTCATGATCTGATCCACGACAATACATACATGTAGCAGGTGGAAGTGGACATTCTCTTGCATAATGTCCTGGTTGTTGATAGTTATGGAATACCACCAGTCCTCTACCTCTTCCAAATCCTCCTCTACCTATTCCTCCACCTCTGTAGCCAACTCGATCTCCTCGCGGTGCATTGTACTAGGTGCCTGGTTATACTTCACGTGATTATACTATGGTTGTGCGGTATTGTACTATGGATGCACAATGTTATATAGGCTTGGTACTTGGTTAAACTGTGGTGCAACTTTCCTTTTCATCATCTCTTCCTGCACCCTATAGGCATCTGATGTTCGTTCCCTCATCAGCTCCATTCTCCTGCAATATTTGTCATCATGGCCTACTGACTTGCAAAAGTTGCAATATGAACTCGTAGGCACTATCTGGTATTTCTGCATCATTGGGTAGTGATATCGATCATGCCCCTGTTTCTTACAGATCTCGCACCATAGTCCTCCTGATGCAAAAGGGTTTGGCAATATTGTTTCCATGTACTACGCGAATGTTGGGCATTCATTATTGTGGTGTCCTTTTGTCCTACATGTGGTACACCAAACAACTTCTCTTTTGTCCTTAACCCTGTTTTGGTTTAGTTGAAATGCTAAGTTCTTCATATCCTCCTTCATCTCCTCTATAGTTGGATCTGTCTTCTGATATTGATTCTCTTCCAGTTGTAGGGATGCTTGCAGAGCCTCTACCCAAGTCTAAAACTTATGTTGTCTCAAAGGGTATTTCAAATGTGGTAGCAGTGAATTGACAAACATATTCCTATGTTGCATATCTGTCATGACATACTTTAGCTTTCCCTTCAATCATTTGAATCTATGGTCAATCTCCCACAAATATTCTCCTAGTTTTTGTCTAATCTCTACCATCCCATTCATGTATTGATCCTCTTAACTAGGCTTCTTGAATTAATTTATCAGTAGTTTCTTGATATCCACAATCGTTATGGTTGTTCCTAGTGGACTATTTGCAGCTAAGCTCATGTACCAATCCAGTGTGAAATCTCTTAGCGTGATGGATAACTACGCAAGTTTAGTGTCCTCATCTGTGATATGTTTTTCTTCCCATATCTTTTCACAAATGAACAAGTGCTTCTCAGGGTCCTCCGACACCTCTCCCTTGAATTATGGTAATTTGATGGTGGGATCATGTCCTTCCATCCTGAATGTTGAAATACTACCTTCGCACGGTGTAGATACTTGGCTACCATTTCCTGAAATGGCTCCTCCAGTTGTTTCTCCTTGACTAGATGTACTTCCTGTGGTCTTCCTTCCCCCAAAATTCAATTGTCTAAATCGTGGTGTTCTTATTGGTGTATTAGTCGCACATGGGTTTATGGGTTCCACACTAACACTGATATGGATAGGAGTGCTTCCTTTTGTTCCTGCTCTTGGACCTCTTGTCTTCCTTTCATATGTCACGCGTAGGATTTCCTCAATCTAATCCACAAGCCAGAGATCCTCTACCTCTTCTTCATCACTTTCCAAGTCTTCCCTCGCAGATATGGCTCTCTTCTTGTTGTTTATCTTATATTGGTAGGGTACTCCATTGTACGCTCTTCCAGTTGTTGCCATGATCTGCTTGATCTAGTATTCCTCCATCATGATTGGATCCAAGGCCTCTTATTTATTTCCTCTATCCATTTCTTCCTCCATTTCTTTGTCTCTTGCCAGTGCTTCCCCCATGCAGGCAAGGAAGTTTAGTTGTCTGAGGCCATTGTCATTACACCTTTGTTATATAGTAACATCTTAATGGAAGTATATAGCGATCTTATATACCTACCTTGAGGTCCCTTCAGGAACTCTTGCTCTATTGCGCTATAAGACTTCGCAGTATTTACTGCAAATTCTGTGATAAATCTAGCAACGATGTTGTCTAACCAGAAATCTATTGTGTGTGTAAATTTATTGTCAACTTGTTGTAACTACACAATATCCACAGGATTCCACTATAGCTATATGATATTATTTGTAGGATGGTTGTATTTCAACCTCAATATCCACTCGTGCAACACATGCGGGAAATCACAGAAGAATACTTCATGCAAGTCGTTGAATACGTACTTGTATAGATATTTGCACGGTGTTAAATTCGGGTTTCTGTTATCTTTCTGCGCAAACTCCAACTCCTTTTTTTTCAACCAGCTCTCGATATCTTCCTTCATTGGGTTCCACTGTCTCAACATCCCCCTTTTATACTCTCATTATTTTAACATTTTGTCACCAGATCTGACATTCTTTTTACGCTTCTTCATCAGATCTTATTCACTCAATCCCATTATATTCCAACCGGCAATAGAACCATTTGTTGGTTTATCAATTCGTCTAATCTGATCTTACTTTATTGTCATACATTGACCTAGATTTAGGTTTGAACAAGCTTCCAACAAAATCCCTCTAAAACTATCGCCTCCCCTGGTAAACCAAAAGGCAATGCAATACACAGGGTGCACTGCGTAGTCTCTCCCAAGATAGTTGTATGGGTGGTTGCAATACTCAGGAGATTTCAACCTGAGAATAAGTGGGGATATGTGGTTTAACCTTGTGATATTCATTTATTTAGTCTAACATATCAATTAATCAGTCACTCTTACTCATGCATGTGAAATATCATATCTAACTAGTTCCTTCATTCATCTATCTAACATTTCATCATTAACAACAAAGAAAATACATAACATTCAGTCACACAACATAAGTTTTACCATGGTTCACCCCCTCCTGGGCTACGTCCACAAATATTTGTCTCTAGATATTTTATTATGTCTTAGCAATGTATCACGTCGCGTGCATTTACAGTCTTGGATATTACAATCTCAACGGGATTCCTGATCCCTATGAGGCCCACTAGATCGCACCAAGCTCCTCATCCTACGATCTAACTCTCGAGATCAAGTTTCTCGACTATTCTCTATCTCATCAGCGTAAAGAATGTTGCACTTCTAGCCTTTCTCACTCCTCTCTGTCTCCCTCCCTCCCCTAGACCCCCTAGGTACTACTTATACATATTCTTGGCTTATCAGCCATTACAATATCTTGCAAAAACCCTAACCCTAATGTAGTTAGATCTCCCTTGCATATGTGCCTCACATGCTTTCCTTGCACATGTTTCTTTTCCTTCCACTTGTTTGTTTTCCAGTTCATGCTTTCCTCTACAAAAATGGCATTTTCCCCAAAATGGGCCTACTCCCAACAATGGTCTAGCCTCAAAGTTCTTGTAATCTTGGGAACATACTTCAAGACTCGTAAATCCAGGTTGCATATAAATTTATACACCTCGGTGTGTGTGTAGACCTCGTGGTCCATGCACATATATAGGGTGTGGGCCCAATGGTACACCCACACCTTCTGCTAATTTGATGTCCACTTTAACCATAGTTCGATGGGAATCCCATAACAAAGTACTCCATTATAACATTGGTTATGCCTCCAAAATATAACCCGAAGATCCCGGGTTCAATCCTCCATACACACGTGTTGGTTTGTTTTGTTGTGGTATATAGTTATATGGTTATATAACCATATACTATATATGGTACATAACAATTAGTTCCTCCCACGGGATTTACGTTGGTCACATTAAATTACATACGAACATGCAATATGGGTCAAGGGCTAGGCCCTCGGCCCTATTCCCATCCAAATGAAACTTTATTCAAACTTAAATATAAGTTATAGCCCATACAGTTAAGAACCAATCATATGGTGTGATGCTAATGGAGGCTTTGCTAAGGATTATGGAGGTCACAAGTTTGACCCCTATCGTCTCCATAATTTTGGTAAAAAATTAACCAGAATTGGCCAATGGGAGGTCATCACATGGCGGCCTCTCATTGGTCTTCCCTTACCATGTGTCGCCAGTTGATTATTTGACTCACTTACCAACACATCTACCCATTTAGCGTACAATCGTCCTACATGGCACATTGGGGTGTGGCCACGTCATCTCCAAATGGTTGTATAGTTGTGCCACATGTCACCCTTGCAGTGGTGACACATACCACCCTTTAAACCCCTTTGACTTTGACTTTTGACCTGGTTGAATTGAAATTTTATTGATCATAACTTTTTCATACAAAATCCATTCGAGGCAATTTTTTCATCGTTGGAAAGTTATCGCTGAGATATACACATTGCTGGAATTTTCAAGAGAATTTGGAATAATTGGATTTTAAGAATTTATGAACCATTCTGGACCTTTGTGGGAATTCCATATTCTCCTGGACCTCTGTGAGTATTCTAGCATCCTCCTGGATCCCTGCTCTAGTGCAACCTCTTCCTCCTCATCACTATATGAATTCACATTGATGTAGTGAACCTTTCCTCTACCCATGCATCTGTGGCCTGGTGCCCAAGGTTCTTTGCAGCTGAAAAAAAGATTATTTTTTCCCAACTCATTCTAAGTCACCTCATCTAAACTCTCCTTACCTATCCCTTACTTCACTAGAGGTTTCTTATATTTTCCTTTCTGTGGAATGAATGGCTTGGAGAAGGTCTTTGTCTTTGGGACTACACCCTCGATGTCCTGTGCCCTGATGATAACATCATGTAATTTATATAGTTTGAAATCCTTCACCCAACTTCGAATTGGTTCAGATAGACCCTCAATAAATAACATAACCAATTTTGGCTCAGGGATATCTGTCATAGTGACTACAAGCCTCTGAAACTATGTGATGTAGGCATCTGGTGTTCCCTCATGCTTGATATTTTCCAACTCCCTGAAATGTATCTCAAGGTCCTTCTTATAAAACCTCTTCATTAACTTCTGAGTGAATTTAAAGTAGGAGGTGATAGTATCATCCCCATAGTTACCAACCCATGGTACCACCACTCATGGGATTCTCCATCAAGGTGTAGATCAGAGAATTTATTCGCTTCGGCCTCTGTCATAGGATTGAATTGGAAGTATGTATCTAGCTTTTGTACCCATTCTCTATATGTTCTCTTGCTAGACCCATTGAAGGAAGGAATGGATCGCTTTCCCAGCTTCCATGTGAGATCCGTGTTTTATTTCCCCGTGTTGTGATCCCTTGGTCTATTCCTGTATTTGATTGTGTAGAATTCTTTTAGTGACATGGTTGCCTAAAACTCATCACCTAGAGCTTGATACTCTCTCAAATAGTCTTGAAAAGTTTCACCTAGAACTTGCTTCCCTTGATTCTTTGTTTCTTGGTTTTCAAAGAACTGAGGCATAAGGGGTTTGGGGATTGTCCTGCTATTGGTCCTAGAACCCACCTAAACAGGAATCCTAGTGTGGTTAGGTGCAAGAATATCAGTATGGCTGTCTTCACCATTGTTCCCATTTTTCACATTGGAACTCCTTGCACCATTGTTACTCCCATGGTTCTGATTTGTCTGGTTAATGGCAATCAACTGTGCCAATAGTTGTGATAATTACTTCTTCCTAGTAGATAATACTTCTAGGATTTGTATATCTCTATCCTCATTATTATCCCTCATGAATTCATCTTGTTCCACCTCTAGTTGGTTCTCCCTTATTATTCCTTCTTCATTAAATATGTCATTTTCCCCTCGTTGTCTTCTACTTCTATAGGTGATATACCTATTGTCCCCTCACCTCATGAACAACAAACCCCTGAGGCTGGGAGGATACATTGTTATGATACCACTACAATGGGTTGGATGGCTTGATTGGTATTGTGACATAGTTTGGTGTTTGAAAAATCTAATTACTAATTGCAGACATCATTGCTAGAATCACACGTATATGGAAAATTTAAACTCCAAAAATTCTCGAAAATAAAATAGCATTCAACCCACAAATATATGTGTTTCACTTATTACTATTTTATGATGGAAAATACATGGAATTTCTTAACAACAATACACAAAAATAGTTTAGAACCTGATATGAAAAGTATGTAGGCTACCCATGCTTGTATAGTGAGAAAATAGGATGAAAATAGCTACGGTACAACAATTCTCCACTTATTATATATATAAATCTTCTACATTGTAGTCATAGTCTGTAGAGGAGAGAAAATCTAGCCAATAATCTAAGGTAGTTCAACCTATACATTTAGATTCATATGGAAGGAACATATTTGCAGACTATTTGTGTAGAAATGCCACTATAATTTATGAACTTCAACTCCAATAGTGCATCCATCATACATAGTTGACTTTTTAGACAAGGAAATAAATCGATGTTGATGTAGATGAGTCCCAACACCCCTTTTTTATATTTACCACATGCAAAATTAGTCCACCAAGGTATATTTCGACCCCTTGTTGAGTAGAGTGCTCCAACTCAGCAGAGAAATGTCCCAGCAAGGAAATAGCTCAGACCCACAAGGGAAAAATCATCCCATAGAAAGAGGAATGTGCCCAACAAAGGAAACTTGGCCACTAGAGAAGGATCTCAACCCTTATCTCAGGGAACACAACTCACAAATATAGTTCGACCTCCTACACTACCAACTCGATATTTCTAACAAGGGATTCGAGCCACACTTTCAAAATCGTTGTTGTCGACAAGAAAACTCACCACAATGAAGGAAACTCGCCCCCAAGCTATGAAACTTCACTTCACTTGAGATGTATTCATCCATGCTGAAGCACAATGAAGAAATATATTTGATTTCCTCCCAGAATGACCAACTAGGGTGGATGGTCTCACTACCGAAGCCAATCCTTGAAAATTCCTACTAGGGTTTATGTCCCAAGAGTTCCAAATATACAATGAGCTCTCTCAATGAGAAATTAGAAAATTTCAATGCAAGAATGAGAGAGGGCACCCTCTTTTTCCCCTTTTATTCATTCGTTGACTCTTTTGCGACCTTTTTAACTTTTAATCAATTTAAGTGACTTTTCACATTCCCCATATTCACTTAGGCACCTTTTTCCACTTTACTCAATGTCACCTTTAATTTTTAATTAATTCCCGCTCTAGTGACATTACTAATTAATTCCCTTATTTAATTCCCTGACTATGGCCCACGAGAATTACTTAGGCCATTTCGTTAATTCGTCTAGAAGACTCATTTAGAAAGGGACATTACCAAAACCACTTTCAAGACCAAGCAAGGCTTGTTCAAATGGTTAGTTATGCCATTTCGATTATGTAATGCACCAACAACGTTTATGAGGGTAATGGATGGTGTGCTCATAACCTACATAAATGATTTTGTTATCATCTATTTTGATGATATATTTATCTTTAGTCGAATATGGGAAGATCATATAAAGCATTTCAATACAGTCTTTGAACTCTTGAAGAAGGAGAGGTTGTATATCAAAATGTCTAAATGTGAATTTGGAAAAACTTCTCTGGTATATTTGGGATACATTGTAGGGAATGGTCAGAAAAATATAGATCTCGTAAAAGTAGAAGTCATTGTGAAATGGCCCAATCCAACTACTACCACATAAGTCAAGAGCTTCTTAGGAGCAGTACAATACTGGATGAAATTCATTGCTAATTTCTCATACATAACATCTCCTCTACATGCATTAACAAGTGTTAAGAAAGTATTTCAATGGGAAGGGAAGCAGCAGAATGCCTTCGAGACATTAAAGGAAAAGATAAGCACCACACCAGATTTGGTTCTTTCAAATCTACAACAGTCATTTGAGATTCAAACCGATGCAACCAGATTTGACATGGGCTCAGTCTTGATGCAACGAGGTAAACCTATATGTTATCATTTTAAGAATTTCACTCAAGATGTGATTAACTATCCAACATATGATAAGGAATTGTATGTGTTTGTACAAAGTGTAAAGAAATGGAAGCATTACTTAATGCGAAAGGAGACTACAATTCATAGAGATCATCATCCATTACAGTATTTGCAGTCATAGACCAAGCTACAATAGTCACAACACTTTAGGTGGATGGGTTTTTTACAACAGTTTCATTTGGTAATCAAGTATAAGAAAGGTATTTGTAACAAGGTTTCATATATGTTGTCAACACCAGTGATTAATGCATCTACAATACTCAAGTATAATCCTTTAGTGCATGAAATTTATATAGAGAAATATGCTAAGGATGATGATTTTAAATATGTATACGATGCATTAACTCGTGGAAAACAACTGTCAGATTATTATATGCATGACAATTTGTTATATCATCTTGGAAAGATTTGTACACCCAAAGATGAAAGATTAAATGTAATAAGAGAAGCTCACATATATCTCATTTCTGGTCATTTCGGGGTTGGTAAGACAATAGCACAATTACAAAGGTATTTTTATTGGCCTCGAATGAATGAAACAATTTCCAAGTATATAAAAGGATGTGCTATGTGTGCCACAAGTAAGAGTAGTAACAAAAAGTTGGGTTTATATACACCACTTCCAGTACCTTCTCAGCCATCGGAAAGTGTCTCCATGGATTTTGTAGGGGGTTTGCCAATTTCCAGGACAGGTCATGATTACTTGTATGTCATGGTGGAAAGGTTCATTAAGATGTGTATTTGATGTCATGCAAGAAAAGGGTCACAACTAAATAGACAACACAAATGTTCTTTGCTAATGTATGGGGTCATTTTGGACTTCCTACATCTATTATATCAGATCAAGTCTCACTTTTGGGAAATTTTTGGTCTCATTTATGGGAGCTCATGGACACTAAGTTAAAAGAGAGCATATATTTTCATCTGCAGATGGATGGATAAACAGAGGTGGTAAAYAAAACAGTGGTACATCTACTTTGAGGATATTGTAGCATGCATCCTRAGTTTTGGGATGAACAATTATCTTATATACAACATGCCTCCAATCATGCCATGCATTCGTCTACTCAAAAAACTCTTTTTGAAGTATGTTTGGGGTACTTTCCTAAATCACCTATGGAATTTTCTTTCGGAGATGCAGGTAAASAATATGGACATGATGATACTTACAAATAAAAAAGGTTCATTCAAAATATTCAATAGGTACATCAAGAAGTATAGGAACAATTGGAGAAAATTCAAGCCAAATATAAGGCAAGGCATGACAAACATCGGGTTGATCATCAGTTTGAAGTCGGTGATCAAGTATGGTTACATATCAACAATGATAGAATGAAAGGTGAAGGTAAAAAACTAAGGCCAATCCAATATGGTCCATTCAAGATCTTCGAGAAGATTGGTACTAATGACTTTTGTTTAGATCTATGAGCCTACATGAAAATGTATTCAGTGGTAAATGTTGAGAATTTGAAGCTTTATGAGCCTCCAATGATTATGGATTAAGGTGAAAGTATCCAGGTTCCAACAATTGATGATTTTTCTCCTAAACATTTGACGAGCTATAGGGAGATGTTATTCTCGTTAGAATAATCGAGAATTCACAGGGAGGTGATGTGGAATATCTTAAAGTTGGTATTAAAGGGGTAAAACCAAGTAAATAAAAATGCATGGAGATCGAAAAGGTGAGGGAACTCTACCCTCACTTAGTTTCTAAGTAATCAAAACTTTTGGTGGTCCAAAAGTCTACCAATGGAGAGGAATGATCCAGGAGGATCTAGGAATGCTCACAGAGGTCCAAGACGATCTAGAACACCCACAAAGATCTAGAATGGTTTAGAAATGCTCAAAATTCAAGTATTCCAAATTCTCTTGAAAATTCCATCAATGCATAGAGCTCGGCGATAACTTTCCAATGACATAAAAATCGCCTCAAATGGAGTTCGTATGCAAGTGTTATGGACATTCAAAGTTCAAATCAACCAAGTCAAAAGTCAAAGTCAAATGGGTTTAAAGGTTGACACGTGTTACCATTGCAAAAGTGACAAGTGTCACGATCGTACAACCATATGATGATGATGTGGCCATGCCCCAAGGTGCCATGTGGAACGACCATACACTGACTGGGCAGATGTGTTGGCAAGTGAGTGGGAATCAAATGGTGACATGTGGCAAGGGAAGACCAATGAGAGGCTACCATGTGGCAAACTCCCATTGGCCAATTCTGGTTAATGTTTACCAAAATTATGGAGTCAACGGGGGTCAAAACTATGATCTCCATAATCCTTAACAAAGATTTTGTTACCATCACGTCATACGCGTGGTTCTTAACCATATGGGATATAACTTATATTTAATCTTGAATAAAGTTTTGTTTGGATGGGAATAGGATCAAGGGCCTATCCCTCGACCCATATTCCATGGTCGTATGTAATGTAATGTGACCAACGCAAATCCCACGGGTGGAATTAACGGTTATGTACCATATCTAGTATATGGTTATATAACCATATAACTATATACCACAACAACAAAAAACCAATGCATTTGTATGGAGGATCGAAACTAGAACCTCCGGGTTATATTTGAGAGTCCTAACCAATGTGCCAATGGAATACTTTGTTACAGTATTTCCACCGAACAATGGTTAAAGTGGATTCCAAATCAACGAAAGGTGTGGGTGGATCGATAGGCCCGTGCCCTATATATGTGCATGAGCCTCGAGGTCTGCACACACACTAAAGCACATGAATTTTTATGCAAAGTGCATTTATGAGTCTTGAAGTACATGCCTAAGTGTATAATTACTTTGAGGCTACACCATAAATCGTTTTGATAGGTCCCTTGATGGAATTTTAAGAACTTTATACTCATTTTTCATGATTTTTCACAAGGAATCTAACAATGTATTTTGTTTCTGCATTTGGGCAACATGTAAAAAGGTCATTGTTAAACACAAGCATTTGAGCATTAATAAATAGGTCTCTATTGGAATCGGACCCAGATACGTAGCCCAAATTGGGTGAACTCTTTTATCAAACTTGTGTAAATGATTTCGTCATTGTTGTTCATTTTGTGCTCAGTTATTTGCAAGTTATTTATCATTAAAGTGTATATGGTTAGATAAGTATTTCACATATCAATTGTAAACAATCAAGTGATCATTTGTATTTAGAAGTTCTAGTAGATGTGTATATGTGTTAAAGACTAAATAACATCTAAGGATTTTTCAGATCAAGAGCAAACAAAGGGGTACAATTATGGTGAAAGGGTGCAATGAAGGGTTCTAGACGACCCACATATATAACACTCGAAATGTAATAATTCAATATCTAGGGCTTAATAAGGGTTTTATACATAAAATGGGGCTTTGTATAGGGATTAACAGTTTTAAAAGTAGTAAATAGCCCACTCTTGTACTTAAGAAAGTACACCCAATAGTGACATGAGAATTCATCATCAAAAGTGAGTGCATACTTATCCCCTGAAAATGAATGAGTCAAAAATGACATGAGATCACTATGTACCAACTCAAGAGGTGTGGTAGCATGCAATGCTTTACCTTTAGGAAAATTATCTTGATGTTGTTTTCCAATAACACAACCTAGACAAACTCCATCAATGCAAGAAAGTTTAGGGAAACCAAGCACCAAATTTTGTGTGCTAAATTGTTATAGATACCTATAGTTTATATGTCCAATTGTTTCATGCCCAAGTATACTCTAAGAATAAATATGTGCAATGAAATAGAAAATGAAGGAATGCTCAAAACAAGAAATCGTATATAATCAATAACTATCATCAACTGTTATAGAAGAAACAACAATCTCTAGATTATGTAGTTCTTCAATTACTGCATCATTAGGAGAAAATTCTATGATTTTCCCATCACCGAAATGATAGATATGATAAACAAAGAATAGATTCATAGAGATGTGAAGAAGAAGGAGAACATCATTGATGAAACCATCAACTAACTGCATTGTTCCAGATCCTAAAACATTAAGCTATGTAGAGTATCCAAATGCAATCTATGAAATTCTACAATCATATGTGGAACGAAACAACTCATGAGAATGGGTCAAATTATGTGATGCACCAAAATCAAGTATCCATCTATCTAAAGATGAATATAAAGATTGAGAAGATAAAGCATGCCCTTTACCAAATGAAGACATTTTAGGCACCGAAATTTTGTGTTGTTGCATGGATGTATTCAAATCTTCTAGTTTCAACCAACATTTGTATTTAACATGCCTAAGTACACCACAAAAACTACAAGTTTCACTTGAATTTTTCTTCCTTGTCTTGGAGGAAGACTCACCAGAGTTGGAATGCAAAGGAAAAACAAAACTATTTTTCTAAGGCTTGCAAGTAGACTCACCAACTTGAGCATAATATTTCTTCTATTTCTACCAAGTTTTGTGCTTACCTTTAGAGGTTTGATCCACAAGATCCTAACTTTGAGAGTTAGAAAGAACATCTAATTGCATAATATTAGACTATTCCTTGGTAAGACACTCACAAAAGAGATCAAAAGAGGGAATTTAAAAATCATATCCAAGTGCATCCATAGTAGAGTAAAATGTAGAAGAAAATACTTAAAAAGGACCTTTTAGCTTGGATAGAATCAAGAAAATGTACTTGTCATCTGGTTTTTTTTTCCATACCCTTTCATTTGTTCCAAAATTAACTTTAAGTTTGGCAAGTTAATCTTCTACGTATTCATGCTCATAAAGTAACAACGATGATAATTTTTCTTCAAACTTTAAGGCTCAAAATTCATTGACTTTACCAAACAAGGAAGCCAACTTGTCCCAACTTGCTTAAAAATTGTATTTTTACATTCACCAATATGAAACAACAAACTATGTGAAACATGCAAGTGAATTAAACCCATAGCTTCATCAAGTTTGTTTTGATAGGAAGATGTCTCAACTTCCTTGGTAAACATTGGTTGAGCCTCAGTTAACATTTGCCAAATCCCTTTAGATTGTAGTAGCTATTGCATCTTGAGTTTTCGTGTGTGATAGTTATGGGGAGTTAGGAGCTCAACAATCCTTGATTCTTCCATTTTATCAATAGAGAATAAAAAAGTAACACCAAATATGGATGCGTAATATCTAATTTATGTTGAAAATATAGAAAATGGAACCACTGGCTCAAAACAAAGAGCTCTAAATGAAATATTTACAACAATTGTTCAAATAATTGAGATAATTGTGCAAACCATAATACATGGATGTGTGAATCTAAGTGTGGATGAGCAGATCTATTTTATTTTACGGAAGTTTCATTCCTTATAAATGAAAAATGCATGATAAAACTTTTGACATTAAGAGTATATACAATAATATAGGAAGATCAGTCTCTCTCTCTGACTGACCTTAGACTTAGGTAGGCACCAAAGAATTGAAATGAATCCCATAAAATTAAATGTTATTGGTATCCTATGCAGATAACATCATTATGTTCCCATTTGCAGCCATAAAGATTTTCTAGCCTGTGATGAGAGCTTTTGCAGAGAAACATTTGGTCAAATATGGTTTTTCCTATTTGGGAACTACTACCAAATATTGTATGAGTGATGATATAGACAATTAAATGACTCATGTTTATGTTAACTTCTATTTTTTAGGATATTCCTTCTTCATCCACCAATTGTTTTATATTCCATTCATTTGCAACATGGAATAATTCTTGGTAGGCATTCCTGTTGCAAGTACACAGACTAGTTTATCCCCTCCCTTACCTACTAAGAGTAGGGACTTCCCACAACACCATTCTCAATAGAGTATTGGATCAAAGATGAGAGAATGAATCATACAGATTATTTTTTATAAAGGTGCAATAGTCAGGAGGAAAGTCAACATGGTAGAGGACGACATATGCCCATGATTGAAACCTACAAATCCATCAAGGAACATATCTACATAACCATAATATACAATACCATATCTTTCCTTCCTCGCAATATCTCTCATAGAGAGAGAGAGAGGGTTTGTAGAGAAAGCTATGATACCATGTAGATGCTTAAAATAACTTTCCAAGAACATAAATTACTACAAAATCGAAACCTTCCGCAAGAGAGAATGAAATTAATATATTATATATGTTGTTTCAAATACAAGAGAATATCTTCTATATTTAACAATGGAGGGGGCCTAGTGTTAGTAAAAAATAGCTATCACAACTGGATGGTTAGGGATGCCTATGTAAGTTTACAACTAATAATAGTTGGATGTGTTAGAAAATTGGAAAAATATGCTTACATAACAATAACAAATCAAAGTCCCTTCATTAAATATTTTGTGGGTCAAAGTTCCTATTAGTCAGAGTTCATATCAATCATTGTTCGTTCATATTTCCCTTGTCCATGTTTGTTGGAACTCTGACCATTAGGAAATTTTACCAACATTTTTTAGTCAATGTTCCTTCATGAAAAATGTATCAATTATCACGGTTCCCTACATCAAATTTCTTATCAATATATTTATGTTGAATTTCCCATCAATGTTCCTTTGTTGGTTAGAGTTCCTATCAATCATAGTTTCTTTGTATCACTAGTTAGTAAAGTTCCCTATAACTATAACCATAGGAACTCTAATTGACAAAAGAACAAGAGGAACTTTGACAGATGAAGAACCATAACCAACAAAGTATCTCTAAATAAAGTAATCGGAACAAGAGATTGGTCAAAGTTCTAGGTAAATATGATGGAACCATATAAATAATAACTCTGACCAACAACAAAAATCTAATGGAGTTCATGTTCATTTCTTCATTTAGACATCCTTCATTGGTTATATTTCTCCATTTTCCAAAGTTTCTCTTATTTCTTTGTTAGAGTTACTTCATCAAAATTATTATCAGATGTCATAGTTCCCATTGGTTAGAGTTTAGGGAACTTTTTTGACCAAGAAACTATGAAGGATAGGTACTCTTATCAACAAAGGAACAATTACCAATAGGAACTTGACCAAATGAAACTCTATTCCACAATAACTTTGGCCAGATTTCTATTCATGTTCCTTCATTTACTGTTCCTTCAACAATGATATTCATCGTATTGGTCCATATGGACTCTTGGTATTATGTAGCTCCCAAAAAACCTATTAACTAGTTGAAAAATCTAACTTTCATTCCGCACAAGCAAATTTATCTATCCAATTCAGAATAAATTTATCTATCCAATTCAGAATACTGGGGAAGCTACCCTTCTCCATTGAGAATTATAGGAGGGGGGTAATGATTGATCTCAACTTGATTCATGATTTTAGATGGATTGTCTTCTATTTCTCAGCTACTTATACATCAATGGATACAAATATTTTTAGTATATAAAATCTCATAATTGTTCATTGTTAGTACAGGGTCAAAAGTTTTAAGGGCACTGTGTAATTTTGGACAATTAAAACTTTGATATGTGTTTTTATCGAGTAAAGGGAACTACCATATACCTTTTGAATGAGAAATGATCAACTTAGAAGTGATTAATTTAAGGGAAAAGGCCTTAATTTGAAGAAATAAGGGTTAAAATAAGGAAAAGGCACTTATTGTGAGCTCAAAGGGGATTACAATGCATATAAACGATGTCACGCAAGCGGAGGGATTATATCGGTGACCAAGGGCTATGACCAGGAGCTAAAATATTTCCTTTCATCGCACACTGCCACATGTTATAATATCGATGGCTAGGAGTGGAACGCGTACCCATCGTCAAGATCTACGGTTGATGATGCAGATAACAACGACAAAGTACTCGTTCTTTAATGATACTTGAGGATGTGAGGGCGGTTTTGAGTTGTGATACATGGACATTTTACATTGGTTTCACATCACTCTAGGCTGTGAGGAAACCACTTTCCTGAGCATGCGATACCACCTAGGGTATCCTGACGAGACAGAAAAGGATGATGATGTTGCTTACACATGGACAAATCTACTTCTACTAGGACATATATGTGGCTCGATATAGAGAGGAAACACATAAAGAATCATTTTATTCCACGCAAGCACTCGATGATGACTTAGGTTGGTAGAGTGACACATTTTTCAACCAGAAGCCACCTTACACTGATATAGGTGCCACATAGGAGTCCACTCGTACCAATACTTACCCACCATGTGGAAAGCGTACATTGTTGACATCATCAATGAAATTATCCAAATTTTTGTGTGTTTCATTGACTTTGAAAAATAGCCAATATGAGGGTGTCGCGTGTCCACAAATCATTATAAATGGGAAATAACATATTTTAATGGATTTTGTTTTGTGTGGAAGCTACCACATAGGGAATAATATTGTTTGATATGATTGATCAGTCTTAAAATCACTGGCCATGCCTCGCACGCATCAATATATTATTTCTGAGTACATTGATCAAATGGATAAAATCATTGGTGTTGTGAGCAATATTTTCTCGATGTTCGTTAAAATTCTATAAGATTAAGCCACAGGGTAAATCCGAACCATATGAAAACATTTTTCTCCTTATTGAATGTTTTGTTTTGAGTTACGTTTATATGAATGGTGGTCTTATTGAAGGGGATTATTCCCGAGGGAAACACTATTGGTCATATTGGCTTCAAATGTGCTACAAAATCCATTCATTTTCGCAAAGGGAGGAAAGGTTGTTTCCTGGACTTGTTGGTTTAGACATAATAGTATTAGGACACCATGAAATTCATCCTGAGGTAGAACTGCATTTTCTAGACCCTCTCCTTGAGATGCACCATCTATTGGTTGGCTCTAGCGAGCAAACACACAGTTGGGTAGAGCAGTTGCTTCGAGCCTTTAAGTCGACAAGAAATGCTGGAACAAGACAATTCCTTTCAATCGTCATTTTCTAGACAACATCTGGTTAAAATAGATCGAAGAAGACCTAGAGTATGGATAGATGCTTCACCACGTCATGAGGTGACTATCGCTGAGAGGAAATGACTAGTCATCCTTCCAGCCGACAAAAAATCTCAATTTTATAGAAGTAGAAGGCACCAATCCCAACAACTCTATCTTATTGAGCACTTTTTGCGGAAGGATCCAAAATGAACTCCCTCGATTGGGTAAAAATTTTCAATCAAAGTACCTTTTACTTGGATTTACCATAGTAAAATTTACCTGTTTTATGACATAAGGTATTTCTACTAGAAAGATAAGCAGTTTCAAGAGCTAGAGAAGCAATTTCAAGAAACAAGAAGTGGTTTTCACAAGAGGAAGAGCTAATCCCTGAGGCACATTAGCTCATTATCAGTAGACAAAGAGAGGAAGAGTGACTAGACCTCAAAGTCTAGAGATTACTCCAACTCAAGTAGAAAGACAGATTATGAGAGGGAAGCCATTAGGATTATAGGGATTCAATGATTTTTTGTTGTATTAGTCTGTAATTCCCATCTTTTTCTTCTCCATCGTAACAAATCCATCTTTTCCATATCTATAACGTACTCTTAAATACATTAACAGAAGCTTTCAACAACATTTTGACTCCATATATGTTGTAAATGTGTTTGGACTCATGAATGAATAAGGTTGATTTCAGTCTCTCACCAATCTTGTTCCATTTCTTGTTTGAAATATTCATATTTATGCAGAGTCTCTATTATGTGAATGTATCAAGCAATGAGTTGTATGAATGTATATAATTAAACTCAAAATGCATCAATTGTTATCATTGTTCAATTCTTGAATGCTCAACACATTTTCTTCACAAAAATACTTGTAAGATTTATCATTATTGGATACCTTGCATGCACACCTTCCCTTACGCACAATCATTCATCCCTTTTACCCTAGTAATTTTTACGCACAGAAGAGAAATTGTTGCCCCTATTAGTTGAATGTATACCTAATTTTCCTATCTGGAATGTGTAAGAGATGTGAAGAATTAACAATTATTCATAACTCCCTTGCTTTATCAAGGTAGCAAAAAAACCCTAATCAAGTTTTGTCTCCAAGGATCCTTTGCATTGGTCCATTGACAACTAGGAACATCTCGAGTACTAACATCCTTACATGACACTATTTTCATGGATGGAATTTTGAGGTTAATTTTCCCTAGAAGATGACAAATATCAACGTTGATTCTTGATGGTGAGTAATATTCAGACACAAAGTTGTTTACCTTTACCTGATGATTCCACAGAGGAAAATATGACATCAATAAGGAAGCATGCCAAAGCGAACCCTGATCCTGCAAACATTCGAACCTTATCATATCCAGAAAGGTTAATCACCTAAAGAAATATCAAAGAAAGACTCTTGAATAGAGGTAATCATAATCCTGATCTTTTTCCTTCTACTATTCATGGAGTAGATAGTTCTAATAGGATATTTGATACACCCCAGAAGCTCATTCTACTACACAAATTCCCAATCATCCTTTAATCATTTTCATAATTCTCCTCTTGTTTTTTCTCATTTATCTAGTTCTTCATATAATCCTTTCTTGAAAAATATCAGACCTCCCCTATCTGTTGAAGCTAGTAACCTAATCCTCAAGCATCTAATGGATGGAACAAGAGGGGGATGAGGAGGAAATATAAATCCACCAACCATAAATCCTTGGGTAGCAACTAGGTATGGCCATTTAAATCTTCCCCAAAATACACATGAATTACCATAAAATTATCATAAGTTGCTTCCAAAATATGATGGGGAGAAAGAGATAACAGCTAAAGAGGACATGGTTTCTTTCCAATATTTCATATATAATTTGTTTGTGTAACATGATTATGTGTTTATGAGACTCTTTGTTCAAACCCTTGAAGGGGATGTTAGAAAATGGTTCAGAGGACTACCCTATACCTCTATCAATCATTGGCAAGTTCTTGAAACTACTTTCATGACACAATGGGGATAAAAGAGAGACCATCTTTACTATCTAACAAAATTTTGATCCTTAAATAAGAAAGCTACAGAAACTGTAGTAGAATTGAATAAGAGGTTCAATAAACTCTACAATGATTATTCATGTAGATATCAAGCCATCTCAAGAAGCTACAAAGGTGACATATGTTGGAGCCTTTGAGGTTGATTTCACCATAATGCTAAGAGAGAGAAGGTCTCCAACTCTATTGGTCATGAAATTGATATTGAGGGAAACATGACAACTTCAAGAAAAATTAAGGTAAAAATAGATCAAACTGATAAAGATAAGAATAAATTGGTTAAAGAGGAAGTTGGTAACTTGGGTACTACTAAATGTTCTCAGGAAGCTAATATTGAGGAGATGTCAAGACTCATCATAAATCTATCAAATAAATTTTCTGGAATGGAAACTAAATAAAGTCATCCAAATAAACCTCCTAATGAAGAAGGCCCTAGGAATCCTAATCAGTTTAGAAGACCTTTTGACCCACATATGTTTAGAAGGGATAGGAGAAATAAAAAGGAACCTCTTATACCTCTAGTAAAAAAAAACAATGAAAATAATATAGTGGAATATCTAGGAGGTGAGGAATACACACATTTTAAAGAGGAAATTCACTTGATTCAAGATATCCAAGAAGCCATGCATCCTACACAACATGACTATGAAATATCTTTAAATACTAAACATCATAGTGTACACCAAGGAAGGGATTATGGGGGATTATCACTCTCATTGACACCAAATATGTTCATGACGACTAATTGGCATCAATTACATCCCTTTCCCTATTTGCAGGAGAAAAAACCCCATTTTCCTCCTTAAAAGCATCTTAAAAAAACCCAGTTTTCTAGATGTACGTGACTCTCCTTAAAGAAACTTGCGTACATACGCTCCTTACTAGTTAGAAACCCACGTACATGTTTAATTGGATCAAAAAATTAATAAATATTGATATTTCAGGCAGAGTTGACGGGTTCGCTATGTTCTCGACATCCTATAACATGTTCATAAATACTCCAACTGTCAAAAGGGAGTATAAACGAGAGCCTTGGGATGGAGAAAAAACATATAAAATAGATTCAACCTTATGTTGACAATTTCCTTATATCCCTACAAGCCCATGTTTCCCTTTACTTCTAATATTTTCTTCCCCCCCCTTAAAACCCTTGTTATCAGGATTTGTGTTTCCCCTTATCTTGTCTAGAAGAAAGCCATTACTTCCTTGGACCCATTGGAACCCAAAAACTTCAGAGGCGGTTCTTGTCATATTAGGCCTTGGGTTGAGGAACTTGGAGCTTGGTTTTGCGATTGTGTCGCAGTGGTTATAGGTGTTACACATTATTTTTGTCACCCTTATGATTGTTAATAATGTAAACCTATTTGTTGTCTTCAGAGGGGTCAATGGCCTGAATTCCTAAGAAAGAAGGGAGAAGAACTTTCCTTGAGAGAAGAAATTGGATTTTCCTTTGTAAAAACCCTATTAAAGAGGATTTTTGTAGGCTTCTCTATACATAGGGTGCGGAAATGCTTGATTTTCGTAGGCTGGACTATAGCTAGGTTGCGGAGTTTCCACGGGCTGCATTACTGCTAGGGTGCAGCTACCTTTGTATGTGGGAAAAACGAGCATCTTATCGATGTTTCTAGAAGGAGAAGCTTCTATGGTGAGGTGGCCTCCGAATGGTTTGGATCTTACTCGCTTTCATGATTTAGTGGGATCATCATAACCTCCTTACCTTATCCTCTTCAACTTATAAAAGGAGAGGAGCTCTCATGGAGAAAGTTAGCTTTTGAGATTGGCTTATTATTGAGTTTTGTAGCTTGGAGTTTTTGGATCTTGTATATTGGCTTTGAGATTTGCTTTGTCAAGATAGATTGTGAGTAGCTATTAGATATATGGTCTCAGAATCCTTGGAGCAAGAAGTGTGTGGGAAGCAAGGAACTGTTGGAAGGAACCTGACAACATCAAGGCATTTGGTTGTATCTTTCTTCCACTTTTACTTAATATAATACGGTGACATGTTTCTTTCTCATAAAATCATTAGCATTTTATTACATGACTCCTTGATCACATGTTTAGGTTTTCATTGAATCTACTGTTGTTTCTTTCACTTTGGTTGGTTTGTGTCATTGCAGATTTGATCTCACAAGAGCACCAGAGCGAAGCAGGGACAACAAAGATATAAGGAAGCGATATCTAAAGGTATGTCATCCATTCCTTCTTTGGTAGTAAATTCAATGATTGTAACTTAGGGAAAGCGTCATGTCCCGTCTTGTTTTGTTCTAGATCCAGGTGGATCTAGGGAGATTAGTTTATGTCCGCATTCACCGATTTATCTGATAACAATAGGTTGTAACCAACTCCTTTGTTGTTATTAATAAAATAACTCTCATTCTCGTCCATTTGTCTTTGTTAATTCATGCTTTTGATGAGATTATTTGTATCTTGTTTTGAATTTAACAAAGAAAGTGAATTGATTATATTTAGTTAGTTAGTATATCACTACCTATTTGTAGTTGCATACTTATTTGTTTGTAGGATTTTCATAAGATAATTGTGAAGGAGTTCTGGAGTGAAAGACCTCTAGTGGGATCGACTTCAAACGTTGGATTCTAGGTATGTTCTCTTTCCTATCTTCCGAAAGTTAGTTATTTCAAGTAGTTACCTTTAATTAACTACCTAATTAGAGTCTGAGAGACGTATTTTTGGGAACTTCTCTGTTATGGCCCATGACTCAAAGCCATAGAACTTAGATTTATGTTACAAAATTGGTGACTCCCTTGGGGATATTCCCTTTTGGGGTCGTTAGGGGTGCTTTCATTTTTCAATTATTTTGAAACGTTTTCTCTGTTTCAGACCTTTCTTTAGCATTCTTTTAATTTATACAATCGTTCCTGAATCTTCCAGACCTTTCTCTCTCAGTTTGAGAGGATTTTATAGGGTGTACACAGTTTTCTTTTGATACAGTCACGTACATACACGACTTTCCTTGGATAAAGTCGTGTACATATGCCACTTATCATTTAGATAGTCATGTACATGTTCTGAATTGGATTTTTTTACTTCTTTCCATACCTATATAGGTTGGGGTTGTGACTCTATAGGATCTTCTTGGGTTCTTCTATGTCTTTAGAGTTGCTTTTTGGTTTTAGAAATTGTTTCTTTCATTCTTGACTTTGCTCTTTGTTTTCCAATGTTTTTTTTTTCTTTCTTTTGGTCTCTCTGATGCATTTTGTATTTTGGAATTTATTGTTAGGTACCATATATCATATATTATGTAGAAACATGAATATTTAGAAATTATCAAGGGAACAACAAAATATTAAGAGAGCAATACCGTAAATAATACTAGAAATAATACCTTTATTTCAAGAAAGCAATGTTCACTTGCCTCTTCGAGGGGGAAACCTCCAACAAAGAAGAGATCCATTACAATATTTTCTCAAGAAATATTTCTCATACCTCCTACTCTTGTTTATACTAATTATATCTTCTAAAGAACATTCTAGTGGAATGTATTTCTAGAAGAAAAAGCTTCTATTAGGTGTTCTTACATTGACTTGTTCACATTTATTTAACAGTCCTTATTAACTCATGTTCTCCTTTATTACATGGAAAATATATCATGCTAACTAATGACCAACTAAGAGGGGTTAGGGTCAGATCCTAACATGCCCTCCTTCAAAAGTAACCTTTCCTCAAGGCCAAATATGTGGAAATTGTTGCAGTATGGTTGTTGGTTCCTAAGTTGCATCTGTTGGAGACATGTACTTCCACTTGATCAACACTTCTTTGATGGTTAGTCCATGCAAGTGACGCTCACACACATTGAGGAAATATTTTGGTTATATCCAAATGGAGCTCTTCATATAATTCAGGAAGGATGGTTTGAACCCTACAATTTTGACCCACCATTTTCTTCAAACAGGAAACATGGAACACGAGATGTATTTTGGAGGTAGTTGGAAGTGCCAGTTTGTAGGAAAGTGGACCAATATGTTTTATAATCTGATAGGGGCTATAAAATTTGGGTGCCAAATTGTGGTGTCCATGGGATTTGAGTGAGGTTTTATTATAAGGTTGGAGTCATAGAAACACCTGATCACCTTCTTAGAAAACCCTTTCAAAACACTGCTTGCTAGCCTGTTTCTTCATACAATTTTGGGGCATGTGGAGGTTATCCTTCAAAGTTGCGAGGGAATTTTCTCTACCTTGTAAAAACTTATCAATACCCTGGAACTTTGATATTCCTGGAAAAATTGAAGTTTTTGTAGTTGGTTGTTTTCCATACACCGTTTCATATGGTGTCATTTTAATTGTTGTATGATAGGAAGTGTTGTACCACCATTTTTCCAATGGTAACCATTGCACCCAACGATGTTGTGTGTCTGAGGAAAAAAATGCAAGTAGGTTTCCAAACATTTGTTGACAACTTTTGTTTGGCCATCCATCTAGGGGTGGTATGTTGTGCTCATGTTCAATTGTGTTTCTTGTAGTTTAAACATTTCTTTCCAAAATGTGCTATTGAAAGGCAGGTCATGATCAGACACAATGGATGTGGGCATGCCATGCAGTTTGAAAATATGATCAATGAAAACTTGTGCTACCATAGTGGGTGTAAAAGTGTGTGGTAAGGAACAAAAATGTGTATACTTTGAGAGGCGATCGACCAAAACCATGATGAATGACTTGTTTCCCACTTTTGGAAGGCTCGTGATAAAGTCCATGGAGATGTCAGTCCAAATAGAAGCTGGAATGGGTAACGGTTGTAGAGCTCCTAGGGTATTGATAGTTTCACCTTTATTGTGTTTCTAAATATTACATTCAGTGACAAAGGTAAGGATGTCCTTCTTCATGCCTTCCCATAAAAATGAACGACGAGCAAAAACATGTGTATTTTTCAATATTGAGTGACCCGTAATAGACTATGAATGAAACTCATTTAATATCTTGGGATTGAGTGCTGAATTTGAAGACAAAACCAAGAACTCGTTATACCGAAGGATATTATCTTTCCAATTGTAGTCGGTGGGTGGATTAGGGTGCTCTTGAAGTCGTTGAATTACCTATGATATTGTTGGATGGGTTAGCCACTCTTGTCGAACTTCCTCAATCCAATTACTAACTGGTAATGATAATGCCAAGAGGGAACCTTCATCCTCATATTGTCTTCACAAGGAATCTGCCACTAAATTGTATTTTCCTTTTTTATATATGGTCTCATAATCATAGCATGACATTTTGGTCAGCCACTTGTTCTTTTCCAAGGAGGATAACCTCTGCTCTAGGAAATACTTCAGACTATAGTGATTTGTTTTGATATGAAAACAACTTCCCAATAGATATGGTCACCAAGTGTGCATAGCACGAAGAATGGCCATAATTTCCTTTTCATATGTATATTTTCCCAAATTATGACCACTCAAATCATGTATAGTGAAAGAAATAGATCTACCTTCTTGTGTTAGAACTACGCCAATACTAGTGCATGAAGCATCAGATTCCACAACAATTTTTTTTTTGAAATCAAGGGTTGTTAAGACGGGGGTAGTCCACATGGACTACTTTAAATATGTGAAGGCCTGCTCTGCTCCCTGTGTCCAATGAAATGAATTCTTCTTAAGAAGGTCTGTCAAGGGCTAGGTAATTTTTCAATAATGGTGGAAAATTTTCTTGTAATATCTTGTGAGGCCCAGGAAACCCCGAAGGCATTTCAAGGTCTTGACTCTTGGCCAATTCTTCATAGCTTGAATATTTTTGGGTTCCACTCTTACCCCCTCATGGCCCACAATGTGTCCCAAGTATTTGACCTCACTCGCCCCAAAAGAACACTTGGTATTTTTGGCAAACAATTGATTTTCCTATAACAATTGGAGTACTTTGTCCACATGGTGTAGATGGGCATCCTAAGAGTGGTTGTAAATGAGGATGTTGTAAAAAAAAAAACAGAACAAACTTCCAAAGCTAGGGATTCAAGAGTTTATTCATGAGACTTTGTGGTATTGCTCTGTAATTTCTAGAGGTTGTAGAAGAAAGGAAAGAGGTAACCACAAAACCAGTTTGGAAGATGGGATCTAGCTCTGCAAGCTTCAGAGAGCGATCTCTCTGTAAGATTTAGATTTGTTTAGATTAAAATATTAGGCTAGTTATGATAGTTCGGGATTTGTTTGTTTGATTTGAATTGTTTGGCTAATTAAATGCTTAAATTACCATTGGGCTATGGGGTCTGTCTCTTAAAATAGGGATCGGTTTCATCTTTTTATAAAGTTTCTTCACAGGGTAAGGTAGTTAAACTGTTTGGATCTTATAAATTTGGATGAAGTGAATAGGAAGAAGTGAAAGGAATTCCATCAAGTAAAAGAGAAATTAAGAAGTCATTTTACTTAATTTCAGTTGAAAACATAGAAATTATTCAAAGCCAAAAACAGAGTATATTAAAATAAGTTATGTCCGTCGAACTTATTTTGAATAATTAGGATTAGAAACGCATAAGAATGATAATAGAGAAAGGAAAACACAAACATAGATAGATGCACTTCACCAACATTTTGACACGAGAATCCTATGAAAGAGCCATTTTTTATTACTGATCAATCTGCTTGAATCATACAAAATAGCTTTCTTGGATGCAAAAATCAACCCTGCATACTTCAAAATGAGAAGTATTTATACATTTATTTACAAAAGATCCTGTGATAATTAATCAGGATGTATTTTAGGAATATCTAAACTAACTATATCTCTAGTTACAAAAATAAAGGAATGTTTTAGATCTGTTTGCATTTCTAGCGTTGTTTCGATGGAAACTGTTGATTATCTATCCCTTTGACTTCTGCTTAGTTGTTGGTCCTTGCTGTTGAAAATAGAACCAATCTTTACTCAAGGAACTCGCACAATTTTTCCCACCTTTTTTTACTTGGGATTGATATTTTGAGTAATTTCCTGTAAATTTCATCCACCTCTATGTATGTAGAAAAAGTGGGTTTGGTGATGAAAATGTGTTTGATCTCATGCCGAATGCTCAAATCAAACTGCAATTCTTTCCCAGTGATGCTTCCTTGTATTCCTGCGAATTTTGAATTATATTTTTCCACTATCTTTAATTTATGGTTATAATCAGGCAAGGTGATTAACTTGTCATTTAACACTAATAAACCAGGTAGCCTTTCTTGTTTAGCACCTAAAACTTGTTGAAGAACCGCTACACACCTATGTCCATAGCCTGACATTTTTCTTCCAATTGCAACACAAGGCCTTTCTTGGTTAAAACCTTTTTTATTTCCAGGATAGTTTCAGTTTTGTCTTCTATCTCTAGCTCCTCTAACTCCTGTTTTTTTTTAGAATTTAGAAACCTAATGAGATTTGTGGCTTCTCTTGGATTTTCTATCAATTCTTCCTTAATTATTTGAATGGCTCCTCTAGCTTTATGAATTAAGTCATGCTGCTCAAAGGTAATATGTATAGAAGGCCAAATCTCTGTCATGGATTTATTGATGTCTATCCATATATTTTCCTTAGCTTGGGATAAGGTATTAGCCATGGCTGTTTATTTTCCTAATTATTGTAGTCATTAGCTGAGCCTCTGATATTTATGTATTTCAGCCTGATGACAAGTCTCGATCCTTGATTTTTGTTCATGTAATGACTTTACTTCTTCCTGTAACTTTTGGATTTCTACTCCTTGTATGGACATGTCCTCCATAGATTTCACCAATTTATCTGAGGCATCTGAAGTTTCTGTTGGGGTTGATGTTGATGTAGAAAATTTTGTTGTTCTTATCCCTGTCAGGGGCACTGCATCTAGTGGAACTACGACCAACTGTGCATTCTTCTCTTTTTCCTTGATCATCTTATCCATCTCTGCTTCCATTTCCCTAATCTGTTCATTTTGCTCCATAATCAATTTGATCATTTCTTCTTTTTCGCTCTCTGTCTCAACCACCTCTTTAGTCCATGAATCCTTTGTTGCTAGTAGTTTCAAATATTTCCTTAGTGATGCTATGTCAACATTATTCTTCTTAATCAACTCTTCTTCTGCTTTGACATTAGTTGGGTCATATCCAATCTTGAGTACTAATTCTTCTAATGATTTTATCTTATTATCCTTAGCCAAAGAAAAGATCTTTTCAATTTTCAATTGAGACTGGATATTAGTCAGTGATACCTGTAATTTGGAAGGTGTCATTGTAGTGTTTGTCAGGGTTGAATAAATCATCTCCCTTGTCTATCTTTGCATATCCATCTGATCAATAGGATGGACATCCTAATATCAAATTCAAATGAAGTCGTTTTGTAATCATTTGTTGTCTTTGGATAGGGAACCTGTGCCTGTAAGAATTCCATTTGCATTCTTCCCTTCTCTGTGTCAAAATATGATAAAAGTTTGTGCTGAGTAGTAGAAGTCTGTTTCCAAAATTGATTATAAGTACTACTTTTGAGAAGTCCATTATTTTGCTTAATTTCCTTGTATTTATCAAAAATATTTGACTCATTTTCTCCATGAATTGATTCAAGTGTTAGAGTTGTGTCTGGATTCCTTTGTGAAGCTAACGATGATGGATATCCTATAAAAAAACTTGTTGACTGTGTTGAAGAGTGTGGTCCTTCCAAGACTATTCTAGACTACATTTCTCCCTCTTTAAGAAAACCTGTTGTAGGAATGGTTTTAGTCTTCTTCCTATATATTTGAAAATCATCTGTTGAGACCTCTATGACTGAAGGAGAGTCTTCATTCCTTGATCTTTTCTCTTATTTTTTCTGAGGTGTGATGGTCTGTGAAGTGGTCATAGAAAAAAGTTGTTCTTCTGCTTCTTGCAAGGTGTTCTCTTCCCACTCAGTCTGGTTCATGTATTTTTTAATCTATGACCTTTGTGTATGCACACAGGGAGTGATCTTATGTTTGGTCCTCAACTCAGAAATAATGCCAAATGGATCATATGACCAAGTAAAGATTAGAGGAAAATTCATATGTTTTAAGAGGATGTCTGCTTCTTCACCTGCTTCTCTATTGTTGCAAATAAATGGTCCTATCTGAGTTTTAATTATGAACTGAGATTTCTTCTTGGCTGCTACAAACTGGATTTCATATGAATTTATCATCTGTCTTATGTACTCCAATGCAAAAATCCTCATTGGGAGGTATTTAGGAAACTTGTATGGTGGCAGCTCACATCCATACACCCTTATTTCTGTACAATTTTGGTATAAATACCAATCACCTGTCTTGGTCTGCTTAGTTAGATGTACAACCTTCTGAATTTCTTCACTAACCCTAGGTTCTATATTGCAGCTCAGTAAACAAGTAGCTATATAAATGAACTGATCAATAAAATATTTGAAACTATACTCCACTGAGTTCTTTCTCACCAATGAAGTCCAAAAGATGACTGACTGTGAGCTTCCTTGTTCATTTAGCTTCTGGAGTGCGAAAGGGAATATGTTTGCTTGATAGAATATGAACATGTAAACCAAAATTGAAGAATACTTGAACATTCCTTCAGTTTGAAACCTAATAAATTTTTCATGAATGTTGTTAGACAATAATTGACTGGAATTGAAGTTCATAGAAGCCTTTTCATCTGTAGAGAAAATGGATAGAAAACCTAAAATAGGTTCATCTACCCATTCATCAGAATAATATCCTAATAGAAATGAGAGCATGGAGATAATTTGATTAGCCTTCTTTGGGAAAATAAAAGAGGGGTATGGTGGATTTTTCTAAGGCAGTTGGGCATCTTCAGGGAGGAAAATTTCAAAAAATTGGGCTCTTTGGGAAAAGGTCAATTTCTGATATAATTCATTTAGGGATTTGGCAAATAAAGGGGTGGTGGAGTTATTTTGAGGGATCTGCAGCATTTGGTTAATGGTCTCAGGAGTAATTGTAAACAAAATTTCACCATTGCGATATGCAATGGCTCTTTGGCTTGGCAGATAACTAGCTTGGAATTTAAGGATGAATTCAGGTTAAAGGTAGGTTTGGGGAAACATGTATAGGGGTAAATTGGATTCCTAGAGTCCAATTTCGTCACTCTGGTCAAGGAAATTATTCTTCAGCCAGCGGTGTAATTCAAATAAGTTGAATTCACACTTAGGCTCTCCAACTTTATAATCTCTCTCTGCAGAGGAATGTGGTTAAGGTCAATTAGAGGGGGAACCACTGGATTTTCAGAGGCTTCGACAGACTTGCCTTTGGGAGCCATAATTGAAAAACTAACAATAGAATAGGTTGGAAATGTTGTAATTACTAGGAAAATAGCTTGCCAATTGAAGGTAAGTGATGGAGGTGGTAGTCTGATAGCAAGTTGTGCTTGGTCTTCACAGGTTCTCAGTCAAAAAATAATGTAAGGGAGGGGAATGAGGTTTTTTGTATGTGCAAGGATATACATTAGGACACGGGACCGTTACACGACAACTAACGGTCATAGGGAAGGAGTTAATTGGCTAACAGATAGGAGGTGTGGGGACATGTGTCGTGTAGGGAGAGGGGGAGTAGCGAGGGGAATCGGCAGTATCGGGAGTGAGTTAGGAGAATTTCAGAGAGGGTAGTAGGTTGTTTGTGGTGCGAAACGACGAGGGAATGCCATGTTAGGTGGGGCCACGACGGGGAAAACAACTTTTCGAA
>ML784624.1:418890-432559 GCA_009831015.1 Picea engelmannii | reverse complement strand
CCCCCTCAAGGTACAATGTATGTAAAAATTAGAACTACAGTTTCTAGGCAACTGTGTCCTTCACTCCAAGACGACTTCGCAGAGAATGAAACTTCTGCTCAGTGAAGGTCTTGGTGAATATGTTTGTCGTTTGTTCTGCTGAAGGACAGAACTATAGGTTGATGATCCCCTCATGTACTAAGTCCCAGGTGTAGTGCATGTGGATCTCTATGTGCTTCATCCGTTGCCTTTGAACTGGATCTTTGCAAAACTTCAAAGTGTTTTGGTTGTCACACCAGATGAAGATCGACCGATGAAACTGAATTCCCAACTCAGTGAGAAAATGTTGTGGCCACATAGCCTGAATGGTTATGTTAACTACCCATCTATACTCTACCTCAGCTGAAGATAGAGCAATGGCATCTTACTTCTTTCTCAACCAACAGATAGGCCTGGAACCAAGACTTTGTCAGTAACCAGCTGTGTACTTTTGATCAGTGTTATCGCCAGCCCAGTCATAATCAGTAAACCTGATGAGATCTAATGTATATTCTGTTGCATAATGAATCCCAAAGGTGGTGGTGCCATGTACGTATCGAAGGATATGCTTTGCAACCTTCCAATGTATCTCATGCGGCTCCTTCATGAACCTGGAAACTACACCAACTGCATAGGAGAGGTCTAGTCTGGAGTGTGTGAGATACAACAAGCTCCCCACTAGTTGTATGTACAATGTGTTGTCAACCAGTGGAGTCTCCCCGCCATCCTCAAGTTTGAATCCTGATAGGAAAGGAGTCGGAGCAGACTTGCAGTTTGTCATGTGAAATCTCTCAAGGAGATATTGGTGCATACTTGGCCTAAGACAGTTTGATGCCTGATGCATCTTGACTGATCTCGAGTCCAAGGAACAAGTGTAGTGCACCCATGTCCATCATCAAAAACCTGTCATGTAGAATCCTCTTGACTGCAGCAATCGTTGAAGTCGAGCAACCGGTGATCATAAAATCATCAACATACAGAACTAAAAGTAGAAGTGACTTAGCCGTCCTGAGCATGTAGACATTCGGGTCTGATTTAGAATGTACAAAGTTCTTTGATAGTAGGTATGAGTCCATCTTGGAATATCATACCCTCGGAGCTTGCTTGAGGCCATAAAGGAACTTCTTCAGTCGACAGACCAAAGATGAGTCCTGCATAAATCCCTGGGGCTGCTCCATGTAGATCTCCTCAGAGAGATCACCGTGAAGAAATGAATTCTTCGCATCCATCTAATCGACTTCCCATACCTTGTCTTCCGCAATGGAAAGTGCCAATCATATGGAATCCATCTTCGTTGCTGGAGTGAAGGTCTCATCATAGGCAATACCATGAACTTGTTGAAATCCTTTGGCGAAAATCCTGGCTTTGTATATGCTAATATGTCCATCCAATGTGCTCTTGGTCCTGTAGACCCATATGCATCTGATAAATTTCCTCCCATAAGGAAGGGGAACCAGATCCCTAGTCTGGTTCTCGAGGAGGGAGTTGTACTCTTCCTGCATGGAAAATTCCCAAAAGGGATTTCCAGCAACCTCGCCATGAGATTGTGGATCTGAAGACTGAACCAAGAAAATATGCTTGGAGGGAAATGGTTCAGTGGCAGTGAGTGAAACAAGAGGCTCCTCGAAATCAGATCGAGTCCTCCTATTATCGGTTGGATCACCAACGAGATCCCCTACATCTTAAAGGGTAGTATGTGCCCACTTGGGCCTCTTCTCTGACTCTACAACTGCATCTGGATGCTCTGAATTTTCATATGACTGTACTGACTCTGAATCTAAATCATTTGAGTCCTTTGAATCAAAACTCTCATCTGAAGAAGATTCATCATGTGCATGCTCATCATCTCAGACAGGTGGAAGAATGAAGGTGTCTGCATGCGGTTGTCGAGGTGCATGCAAGACACTTTCCTCGAATTGGACACTTCGCTCAATGATGATTCGGTTCGAGGAAAGATCAATAATCCTATATCCCTTTACACCATCAGGGTATCCAACAAAAATACACTCAGTGCTCTATGGATCAAGTTACTTCCTCTTTTCAAATGGAATCCAGGCCCTTACACGTGAACCAAAAATGATAAAGTGGGTCACTTCCAGTTTGAGGTCGCTCCAAACCTCATAGGGGGTCTTATCCTTGACAGATATATGGGGAGATATGTTTTGGATGTATGTTGCAAAATTAAGTTCTTCGTCCCATAGTCTATGTGGTAGTGACTTTGCATGCAACATGCAAGATGCCATCTCCTTTAGAGATCTGTTTTTCCGCTCAGCAACTTCATTTTGCTGTGGAGTATAGGGAACTGTGTGCTGCCACTGAATCTTAGCCTCATAGAAAATATTATGGATCTCATGATTTACATACTCTCCCCCATTATCAGTTTGGAGGACTTTGATCTTATTTCTGGACTATGTCTCAACCAAGGATTTGAAATCTTTGAGGTGTTGAAAGACCTCAAATTTTTTCTTGATAAAGTAGATCCATGTAAAATGTGAGAAATCATCAACAAAAATGAGAAAAAACCTCACTTTTCTGTTGGATGGATGCGGAAAAGGACCCATAAGGTCACTTTGGATCAAATCTAAAGGTGCAGAATCTCTCTGAGACTTTCCTTTGTCGAATTTCTCTTGAGGTTGTTTTCCGAGAACACATCCCTCACATACTCCCTTGGAGAAATGGATGTCTGGTAGACCATCAAACAATATTTGCTTGATAATTTGTTGCATGTATCTAAAATTCAAACGTCCAAACCTTTTGTGCCATATCCTACTACTTTCATCAGCATGAGTAAGCAGAATCATGTTCAATGAATACAGAAAAAGTATACAATCTAGACTGATGATTTACCTCACCGGTAGCAACCCTGGAGTTGGTTTGCATGTCATAGATGTCCATGGAATTTGGTGTGAATATGAATTTCTTTCCAGCGCCAAAATTGGTCATTTGATACATGGAGAAAAGGTTGACAGAAATTTTGGGAACGTGCAACTCATTCTCAAAGCTTTCATTGGTGATTTCAATCCTTCCTTTGACGGTGACTTCGACAAAAGAGTTGTCCCCCATCAGAATAGGAGGACCTTTGCATGCATCCAATGAATAATATACTTCTTTTGAGGCATCCATGTGATGTGATTCTCCTGAATCTACGATCCAAGCATCAAGAGAGGAGTTGATGGCAATCAAGGCATGGCTAGAATTGCCTTTCTTGGAATTCGGATCTTCTGGCTTCTTCTTCTTGGAACCCTCGAGGATGTGATCTCCAAGGTTGTTTTGTTGAAGTATTTTAGACATTAGATATTTTTTTTTTGCATGCATGTGGATTCCGAATGGAATCCTTTGTGACAGTACGTGCATTTCTCCCCTTTTCTTCCCTTTCCCCCTTTGGATCTAGAGGCATTGGTGAAGGGTTTTATGTACCCTTCCTTCTTCGGATGTGCATGAGATTTCCTGTTATATTTATCTTTAGATTTATGATATTTGTGGCTTCCATCATGCACAGTGAGTGCATGCGCCCTTGGGCCTTTGATTGTGCCCATGTTGATGAGCTTGGTTTTCTCTTGTGTCAGGGATTCGATAAAGTTCTCAAGAGAAGGCATCTTCCAGGTGGCTCTGGAGGTGAATCTGACAAAATGGAATGTGGATACGAATACAGAGAAATCAGGACCAAGCTTGGAAAGAATGGTGATAACTATTTGTTTCTCCTCCTTCGATTTATCAACCCCACAAGCTTTGAGTTGCAACACTAAATCCTTGAATTTTGCAAAGAAATCTTGGATAGTGTCGAAGCTTTTTGGATCCAATGTAAGTAGTTCCACCTCCAACATGTATCACCTCATCTCATCATGTTTTCCAAAGATCCCTTCCAAGGTGGTCTAGGATTCATTAGGAGTCTTACAGGAAGATATGTGAAAAAGGAGATCGGGAGAAATAAGACTACAAATTGTTCTGAGTGCTTCATCCATTCGATTTAAGTACTTGGATTTTTCTATGGATGATGTCGGTTCTGTATATGTATTCAAGGCTAACCTATACAATCCTCTGGTTAAGAGATGTATGGTTATTTTTTTCTTCCATGCAAAGTAGTTGTAAGGTGTAAGAATGAATTCTTTTTGGAAATCCATCTTTCCGTTGTCTTCAATCTTTTGTACGTGAAAAAATTTTGGTGTAGATTTTGCTTAGCAGTTCGTCGGATTTGATACCATGTAAATGTGTTGAAATTGCACAGAATAAATCTAGATGAACAATGATACACACATTTGCAGAGAGAAAAGGAGAAAGAAGAAGAAGGAGAGAAAGAATGAAGGAATTCTCATTAACCGTAATGAATAATGAATAATTTACACATGATATACTCTGTATAACTCAATGAGTGTGCACTAGAGGAGAACCAATGAACCATAGTGGTGGTGTAGAGTGATATGGACACACACCAGCAGTTACGGGAGTGAACTGCCACCTATTCTAGTCTCTCAGGCAGTTATGGGAGTGAACTGCCACCTATTCTAGTCTTTCAGGCAGTTACGAGAGTGAACTGCCACCTAGTCTAGTCTCTCAAGCAGTTACAAGAGTGAACTGCCACCTAGTTGAGTTAACTAGTCAACTAGTTTTCAGTTAATTGACTGAACAGAGAGTAGTGAGGAGTTAACTTAGGGAATCAAGGGTAATGCACCAGTATGGTGATGATCCCAAGGCAAGTGCACATTAGCTAGTGATGATCTCAATGTTGCATGGTGACAAAACCAATGCAACATCTAAACTCAACTCAACTAGTCAAACTGAAGTGTCAACTGAAAGAGAATATTCTCAAGGTGGAATATTCTCCCCTAAAATATAGGAGACTGGATAATGATTAATTATGACTAATAAACAAGGAAAAATCTTAGGAAAAAGAAATCCTAGGTGTGTGTGAAGTAACTCCAACACATGCCAATTGATCTCTTAGTAGTATGTCTGTCGACCCATAATGCATTGACCAGCTTGTTGTGCCATGACTTCTTGTTATCTTGCAACAATGTTTTGATGATATTAACCAGAATTTTGTTGGAAGACTCTGTTAATCCATTCCATTGAGGGTAATAGGCAGTAGAGTGTCCTAAATTAATTTGATATTTGTTGCAAAACTCCACCATCTTCTTTGATTTGAATGTTGTTGCATTATCAATGATGATCATCTTGGGACATCCAAATCTTGAAAGAATATTAGTTTCTAAAAATTTAATAATCACAACATCAGTAGCTTGCCTTGTAGGTATAGCTTCAATTTTGGTAAAATAGTTAGTGGTTGTAAGGATCCATTTGTGTTGTCCTGATGATGGTGGATGAATTTCTCCAATGAAATCCAAACCCCACTGTTGAAAAGGAGTTTCAATTGATATTGGTTTCAAGGGTAAAGGGAACAGTTTCCTTTTTCCTTCAAAAATTTGACAGTTATGACATGAGGTAACTTTTTTATGAACATATGCAAATAAGATTGGCCCGTAAAAACTGGCTCTTAGGATTTTGTTGGTAGTAGTCTTCCAGTTCAAGTGTCCACCACAATCTCCTTCATGAAATTCCTGCATAAATTTATCTGCCTCATCTTTCAGTAAACAGTTTAGAAAAATTCCTCCAGCATCCTTCCAATATAAATTTCCCTCTAAAATACAAAATTTCATAGCTTTGAGTTTAAGAAACCTAGCTTTAGTCTTATTCAAACCAGGAGGATATTGTAAATGATGTAAGACAAAAATCAGGTCTACGTACTAGGGAGAGGTTGCAAAATCCTCTGTTACTTATGGAGTTGCCTGCTCATCTTGTTCATCCAGTGCAGCTAGAAAATTTATATCCAAAGCATGAAAATTAGATTCAGTCATTAATTTAGCTAATCCCTGACCTTTAATGAGTTTGGTAGGTTTGATTTCAGTATCATATTCAAGGATAATAGCAATCCATTTACCTCTTTTCCCATCAGGACTATTTTGGGTCAGAATATCTTTCACCACAGAGTTTGGAACATAAGCAATTATATGTGAATGAAGAATGTAGACTCTAAAATATTTGATTTCTTTTACCAGAGCGAATGCTTGCTTTTCCATGATATTGTATTTCAGTTCAGAATCTCTGAAATATTTACTAAAGAAAGCAATAGGTTGTTCATGGCCTTCATTATTTTTCTGTAAGAGCACTTATGCAATAGTATGTTCAGAGGAAAATGAGAAAATGAGGAAATCTTTCGTGAAACCAGGGCTGATCAGCACATGGGCTCGTGTTAAGGATTGTTTTACTTGATCAAATGAATTTTTTGCCTCTGTAGTCCATTTTATTTTAGTGTCTTTCTTCAACATGTTTTTTATATATTTTTAGAAGTTCTGCCAGATTGGGGATAAATCTCCTTAGAAAATTTATTTTTCCAATGAAAGATTGGAGTTCTTTTATATTCCTAAGAGGACTTATCTTTAGAACAACTTCAATTCTGCTAGGATCAATTTTGATTCCATTCTTTGAGTTGATATGTCCTAGTATTTTTCCTTCTTCTAAGCCAAATAATGTTTTCTTTGGGTTGAGGGAAATTACAAATTTCCTGCATTTTTCAAAGACTCTTCTCAGGTGGAGCAAATGTTCTTCATCTATTTTTGAAAAAATAGTGATATCATCAATATATATAACTATGAACCTGCCAAATTTATCCACAAAAACAATATCCATTGCTCTTTGAAATGTATCTCTAGCATTTATTAAGCCAAAATGCATTTTCACATACATGAAAGTGCCCCAAGGTGTAGTAAATGTTGTTTTTTCTTGGTCTTTAGGATGGACTAAAACTTGATTGTAACCAGAAAAACCGTCTAATAGAGAAATTATACTGGACCCAACCACCTTCTGCAAAATGTGATCCATTTTAGGAAAAAGGTAGTTATCTTTGAGAGAGACTTTATTAAGATTTTAGAAATCAATGCAAAGTCTAATTTCTCCACTCTTTTTTCTAGTTGTAACTAAATTTGATACCCACATAGAAAATCTTAATGGGACAATGGTATTAACATCATACATCTTTTTGACCTCTTTTTCAATTGGAGGCATCAACCTTGGGTTAATCCCCCTCAGTTTCTATTTAAAATGTTTTTGGTCTTCTTTTATAGGAATTTTATGTTGTATAATGTTGGTGTCATAAGATTTCAAATATTCATAAGTCCATGCAAATACGTCTATGAATTCTTTGAACAAGTTTATGTATTTTTGCTTTTCAGTAGGGGATAAAGATTTAGATAGTTTAATCATTGTTGGATCTTGTTCAGTTCCTATGTTGCAGTCTTCAACTTCAACTCCAGTAGGTTCAATTTTAGGGTTTTTGGCTACATCATTAAAATCAAACAAGTCCTCTAAGGGGGCTACCCTCTAGAAAAAATATTATCTTTCAATTGCAATATTTCCAATCCTTCTTATTTTTGATTTATTTCTTTTGATTCTATCTCATCCACACTTTTTCCTTCATCATCAAAATCTACATTTATATTGGCACACTCAAATTCATTCTTTGATTATAAAAAAATTTCAATTTGTTCATCATTTCCAAAGGCTTGCCAATATCTGATGTTATCCGAGACAACTGATCTGTTCTTTACTTCAACTATGTATTGGCGACTAGGACGAAAGGATATTTTACAGGTACTTGCTGAGGTAGCCAGACCATCAACTAGAATGTTATGGTCTCTGGGAATGGTTGATAAGTCACACTCAATAAAGAATTCTAGAAAATATAGGACAACATTCCTGTAAGCTCTCAATCTTGGGTGTTTAGCAGAGTATTCACCTTTGATTTGTTTTATTACCAGTTCAGAGTCACCACGAATTGAAATTATCTTGGCACCAAGCTTCTTTAAAAGTTGTAACCCTAGGATTAAGGCTTCATATTCAACTATATTGTTGGTACATTGGAAGTTTAGCTTATAGGAATGTCCTTCTGAGTGGTTGGTTTTTGAATTTAAGACCCATACACCTACTCCCGACCCTTCCTTACTAACAGCCCCATCAAAATTTAAGTTCCACAGAGGTCCATTTTGTTTATCAGGTTCCACCATAATTGTTTTGTCTTCTTCAATGTTATAAACATAGTTTTCTAAATTGGCAATTTGTTTTCCTATGTATCCATCGTTGTACAAAATAAAAGAATCAAGGTCTGAATGAACATAATACAAGGGATAATTGTGTGGTTTATCCTAACTACTGACCATGTATTTCATCAATGTTTCCCTACATAATCTCCTTTGTTGACCACACAATGGAATGGTACCATAAGTCATGCCCAGTTGAAGGGTTCCTTGTAACTTAGCTCCCCATGAGAGAGACAATAACATGCCATATTTAGGAGGTATATCAACAACAACTATGTCCATAGCCAAGCTCTTGGATGGTATTTGTGCTAAAGTAATACACAAATATTTAATGAGACCTATGCATTTTTCTTTACTTGAATCAAAAGAATACACATATTTGTATGGTCTAGTGATATCAAGTCCTAATTTTTCCATAACAGCCTTAGGCATAAGGTTGTGGGAAGCACCAGAGTCAAGCATTGCATTGTGTAGAGTTTTGTCATGAATGTTGAAACTGATGTAGAATGGGGGTACAGTTCCATTTTCGGATTTTCCATCTACTTCGGGCCCAAACAATAGTTCTGATTGATCACCAGTAACATTTATTGTGTTTGTACCTTCCTCTATGTTCATATATTTTAACACTTGTGATCTATATGCATTTTTATTCATGAGCTCTGTTAGAAGAATGGGTATCTTGAGTTTTTCTAATTCATTTTCTATGTTGAATGATGTTTGAGTTTTATTTGGGTTAGGGACATCTTGTTTCTCAACAACATCCTTTTGTGAAATATCTTTGGGCTGGATGGAGGGAATATCATTTTGAGTTGTTTTTGAGACAATATCAGATGTGTTTTTGGTTGGAACTTTTGTGTTCTTTTAGGAGGAATGTCTAGAATTTTCTTAGCAGATGTGTCAGCTCTCCTTTTAGTGGAATTATCAGGAGTTTTCTTGATAGGATTTACTGATTAATTGGGTTAGTTTCCATTGATGTCAACCCTTAAAGAAAGTCTGGTAGCGAATTTCGGTAGCACAAAGGTTTGGGTAATGGACCCAAGTTTGTTTGATGGATAATGGTATGAGTTTTGATATATTTGTAGGTAATACTATTCTAGATGGATAGTAGATGTCATGCCATTTTCGGTGGTATGTGTAACGTCACATAACTCCTCACGGTTAGAGATTTATGGCCATGTGAAGTTGGAGAACCCTTGTGAGTCATCTAGAAGCCCCAAAAGGTCAAAGTGTTTGCAAAATAAATTATTTAAATAATAAAGTTAATGGAGAACTCCCTAAAATAAGGAAAGTGTGATGCTACATGAAAGTATAAATAAGAGGCAAGGCTCTCTCATTTAATCACACTTGAATATCATTGAATATCTATTTTTGTGAAAGGTTATTTGGGAAGGTATTATTGATAGAGAAAAATTGCAGCAGAAAAAGTTCGGCAAAAAAAGTGCAGTAGGAAAACTACAGCAGAAAAAGTGCGGTAGAAAAATTGCGGCAGAAAAATCACTGCATAAAATTCGCGGCAGAAAAAGTGCAGAAGAAAAATCGCGGCAGAAAAATCGTGACAGAAAAAGTGCGGCATAAAAATCACAACAACAACATGGTTGGGGTCTATTTATGAGAGATATGGCACATCTTGTTTGAGGTATGTTTTGCGAGCTAGGGTTTAGCTCTTGAGATGGTATTGGATGTTTAATATTGTTGCATATATCAAATTTGTTGAGGGATACAATTGGTATTTTGTTGTTGGTATTTGGCATATGGGTATTGGTCTTTTGGTTGTGATGTGTTGTTGAAGTTGTTGGTTTACCTTGAGGCTACATAACAGTGAGGTTCTAGCACATGGTTTGATGTAAGGGCTTATGGTATTTGGTTATGGATAGTGTGATGTATTGCTAGAGAATTTTTGATGGTTATATTGGTATATGTACTTGGTGTATGGTTGAGGTACATGGTTGAGACAAGTAGTTGATGAGTTGGCACATACATGAGGTGTATACTTGATGATGTTGGTACATCTCGATGAGTCATAGTTGATGTGTATTTGATGCATGATTGGTACATATGTGGTGCATGGTCGATGCAATCATTGATGGTACAGGTTGGTGCATGGTTTATGCACTTTTTTATGGTACATGTTGATTACATGTTGTTTGGATAGGTTATTGTGACAGGGTATTTGTATAGGTTTGGTGCATGGTTGATGCATTTGTTTATGGTACAAGTTGCGGTATAGGTTGATGTATGGTATATATTGGCACATGTTGTTACAGGTTGATTACAGGTTTATTGGTATAGGTTTACCGCAGTATATCTCATAGTGATAGTGTGATAGTGGTTCCATCATTCTACTTATACATCAAGGTGGTTGGACGGGGCAAGGACATGTGGTTGTATCCACCTTCTAGTTGTAGTCGGAGAACATAGGGGGTTGTAGCCTCCTTCTGGTTGTAGCCAAAGAATTGGGGAGTTAGAGCTTCCCTCAATTGTAGCGTGAGAAACTAGGGGGTTGTAGCCAGATAATTAGGGAGTTGGAGCTTCCTTTAGGTTGTATCCTGAGAAACTAGGGGGTTGGAGCCTCCTTCCAGTTGCAGCTGAAAAACAAAGGAAGTTGGTGCTTCCAATGAATGCAATTCTTCAAGACATATAATAAAAAGCATTCTGTGGTTTTCTCCAGCTTTGGGTTTCCACGTAAAAACACTGGTGTACTGTGTATGTGTATGATTGCTTATTTGTTCATTGTTTATTTACTCTGTAATTATTAGATGATAATGCTACACTGATATAACACTTGCATTATATGGTTGAAAAGGTTTAAATTTCGCTATTATTGATTCACCCCCCCCCTTCTCAAGTAATCCAACAATTGGTTTCAGAGCAGGTTCCTTCAGAAATCAGTTTAACCACTGAAAGGTAGATCATCAAGAGCAACAACATGTATAAAAATGGAATACCACAATTTGATGGACAAAAGTATGCATTTTGGAGCAGAAGGATGAAAACATATATACAAGCACAGAGATTTGAAATTTGGCAATCAGTTATAGATGGATACAAAGAACTAGTAGTTCCACTGACAAATGAAGGAGCAATGAAACTTGGGAAAAATAATTCCAAAGCCACAAATGCACTTCTGAATGGTCTTTGTGAATCAGTATACACCAAAGTTATACATTATAAATCCCCTAAAGAGATTTTGGACAAGCTCCAAAATATTTATGAAGGAGATTCAAAAGTCAAAGAAGCAAAGCTTCAAAATTACAGAGGTCAGTTCGAACAACTAAAGATGAAGGAAGATGAGAATATTGCAGCTTACTTTTTACGAGTCGATGAAACAGTAAATGCAATCATAGGATTGGGAGAAGAAATTAAAGAATCTGTAATTGTTCAAAAGGTACTAAGATCTCTTCCTATGAGATTTGATCCTAAGATATCATCACTATAAGAAAGAGAAGATCTAGACTCAATAAGCATGGATGGACTACATGGAATCATCACAACATATGAAATGAGAACTGAACAGGAAAATCCATATATAAAAGAAGAATCTTTCAAAGCATCCAAAAGGCCAAAGCAAAAGGGAAAGAAAAAAGAAAAAGAACATAGCAGCAACAGTGACATCTTGGAAGATGATGAAGAAATGGGCAACTTTGTCAGAAGATTGAATAAGGGAACCAACGGTAGATATAAAGGTAAGTTTCCATTGATTTGTTTTAATTGTGACAGTATTGGTCATTTTGATAACAAATATCCTCATAATAAAAATAAGAGGAATGATGAAGATTACTCAAATAGAAAACAAACATACAAAGGCAAAAGAACCACAAAGAAATATTTCAATAAAAACTTATGCACCAAAGAAGACATCTCTTCATCAGGTGAAGATGAAGTCAGTGATGGTGAGACGGAAAAAGTTCTATTCATGGCACTATAAGACTCTGACAAATAAGACACTGAAGAAGAATATGAAGAGGCAGAAGTTGACTACCGAGAAGAATTGTTGTGTGGCATAGTAATTATAAGAAGAGAGAAGAAGAAAAACAAGAAGCTACAAGTGAAACTAGACAAGAAAGAAGACACTCGAGAACTAGAACAAATGATCACAATTTTGAAGGTTCAAATAGAAGAAGATAAAAGAATTGAAGAAGCACTCAAAGAAAAACTAAAAGAAATAGATAGGATCGTTGGAAATTTGGAAGAAGAGATTGTCACATTAAGAAAGGATCTTCAAAATAAAAATATGCAGAACAACTCAAAATTTTTGGATGACATTATTAGTAGTCAAAAACCTCATCATGACAAGTCCGGACTTGGATACAATCAAACAGAAAAGGGATCAAGCTCCAAAACAACAGAACAAGAAACATATCCAAAAAGCTATGCAGAAACAATCAAAGGGGATAGGAAGATCTACAAGGAAGATTACAGGGACACTCCTACACCAAGAAGATTCAGATTTTAGAATCAACAACCGACAGATAGGCCTCGTGAAGAAGAAGGATTCATAAGAGCAACTCCTTTCAGAAGATCTTCAACTCCCATGTATCAAACTATATTTTTTGGTTTATTTTTTGCATGTAATAAATTTGGACATAAAGCTATGAATTGCAGAGCTAACAGTAGAAACATAAACAACTTTGAAAGTCATACACAAAAGGGTTATCTAAGAAGGCCTAGTGAAACACATAGAATAAGTTACAACAAGTTTGAATCATTGAGCACTGAAGTGGAGTGCTACAAGGTGCCTCCACACTGTCCAGTAAAGTGAAGTTATAATAAATCCCTTCATGCTCTTCATGTTGCATTTTCACTGACAGAGTCACCCCACACTCAGGAAGATCATGTAGCTATATCGGTTGAACGAATCCAATCCCTCCATCAACAGGTTCATAACAACATTCAACAAGCTAAGCAGGAAAACTTCTTCAGCAAGGCAAGCAACTCACTGTTAATATTATAGTAGCTTCGGGAGGTATGAACCTCTATGATGACCTATGACGAGACTAGAATCCTCCAGAAGGAAGCAAAGAATTGAAGGAAACCCTAGACAAGTTGTCGGCTGAACAAATATATTTATATTGAATTTATTGATGCCCAGAAGAAGAAGTCGTCCCAGTTAGACTGGCCAGGTCGACCCTAATTAGACTGGCCAGTCCACTATAAATACAGGGTGCCAGTTTCATTATTTGTCATCTCAGCAGTTGCAGTGAGAGAAATATCTGCGCAGGCAGTTGCAGGGAGAAGCAGTTTGGTGCGCAAGTTTCTGGGAGAGATGGAAAGTGGTGCGCTAGCTTCTGGGTGGGATCATCTGTTCAGTTTTGTTTCTATTCTTTTGCTTGGTGCATTTAGCCTCTCTTTGCTATTGATTGCAGCCAAAATTCTCTTCTCGGTCAAGGTCAAGGTGCTCGGAGGGTGGCTTAAGGCCTATGGTTGGGTGATGAGGGTATCGTCAATGGTTAAACGAGCACAATCCTCTATATTCTAACAGGTTATGGGCCCACACCCCCTTCAGTCAGCCTAAAACGCTGGAAGGAAACATAACCGCTAGGTATTGAGCTCATTGAGGAACT
>ML784624.1:401183-414354 GCA_009831015.1 Picea engelmannii | reverse complement strand
ATCTCACAGATGTGAGTGAAAGATTGGCCCAGATGATACAGTTTTTATCATAACATTGTTTCTATGCAGGTTGCTATTTGTTATGAAGGACAGTTTGTGATTGTGTTTCACAAAGTCTGAGTAGTTGTGTACTACTGGAATAAACACAGGTGTGTTCTATAAATTGATATTGTACCAGTTTTCATAGGAGATTATCCGGTCGGATAATAATGACAGGTGCTCGTGGTGCTACCAGTTGAATGTTCTGTTGTGCTCAAGACCATACCTCCCTAGCTAGGAGGGAGTGTTAATATTATGGTAGCTTCGGGAGGTATGAACCTCTATGATGACCTATGACGAGACTAGAATCCTCCGGAAGGAAGCAAAGAATTGAAGGAAACCCTAGACAAGTTGTCGGCTGAACAAATATATTTATATTGAATTTATTGATGCCCAGAAGAAGAAGTCGGCCCAGTTAGACTGGACAGGTCGACCCCAGTTAGACTGGCCAGTCCATTATAAATACAGGGCACCAGTTTCATTATTTGTCATCTCAGCAGTTGCAGTGAGAGCAATATCTGCACAGGCAGTTGCAGGCAGCAGCAGTTTGGTGCGCAAGTTTCTGGGAGAGCTGGAAAGTGGTGCGCTAGCTTCTGGGTGGGATCCTCTATTCAATTTTGTTTCTATTATTTTGCTTGGTGCATTTAGCCTCTCTTGGCTATTGATTGTAGCCAGAATTCTCTTCTCGGTCAAGGTCAAGGTGCTTGGAGGGTGGCTTAAGGCATGTGGTTGGGTGACAAGGGTATCGTCAATGGTTAAACGAGCACAATCCTCTATATTCTAACACTCACCAAGGTTCAGATTCAACAAAAGCTTCCCCGAAAACTTGACACAATGGAGACCATTATTTCCTAAGGGGGGAAGAATGATCTAGGTGAAAAATCAATGGCCAACCACCTATTCTGCTAGATCAAAATAGGGGTTTCCACCTTGGCAATTTTTCTATAGCTTTTCGGGTCCTAAACTTCTGAGGTTGTTTTGAGGCCCTAAACAACGTTTTTTAGGCCCACCACAGTCACAATGTAAGATTTAACTAGAGTGTGACGAAAAAATGTGTAGTCCTTGGATATACGTTTCCAATGAGCTATCGTGTGCCCCAATCGAAGATCGTATACAAAAGTTATGTCATTGGGAAGTTGATGTATCAACTACCCCCATCGGGGCCCGCAAACCTTTCGGTGTTTCATCTTTTGGGGTTAGGGTTTTGGATTTTATTTATGTTAAAAATGACTCTAGAGCCTCATTGTAAACATCATCATCTTCTTGTGAATGAGCGTAGCTATCACATCTCTTCTCAGAGATAAGATGCCACCATTTTAGTGAGTTCATTGACTCTGTATTTTTACAGTTTCTGTACATTTTTGTCATTAATAAAAATTGTGCATTGTTGTATCTCTATGTTTATTGAAATATATTTATATATTTCATTTTTATATTTCCGCCTTAATTTTGTTATCAAAATAATACGGATCACGCAGTCCGGACAAACTATCCTTGGTGTTTCCAAGCAGCCAAGTGAGAAACGTCATGGTGTCGCATGCCCTCAAGAGGTGTATGATCTTAAAGCACATTGTGGGAACGTGACAATTATTATATTTAATGTATTGCATACATATTTTATTTTATTTGAGAATAATCCTATATTCATGGAACATTTGTATGTCTTTGTTTGTGAAATTCAACACAAACAAGAACCAAGTTGTATAAAATTTCAAGAGAGCATTTCTAGAGTGATTATAAAATGCAAATAGAACCTAGGAGGCCTACTACACATATAATTACAAATGTGTTTGTACTTGCATTATTCTCTAACCACATGAGCCAAAGAATGATCCATATACCAACTATGTTGTATGGAAGTGCTTATGTTCTAAAAACACCTAAGAAACATCTAAGATTGTATTTAGATAATTCACAATAAAGTTTGTACTTGGGTCATCCTTTTGTTGAATCAACTAGATAATGATGCAAGTATAAACACATTTGTAAACAAAGGTGTTCTAGGCCTTCTAGATTTTGTTTGTGTTTCGTAATCACTCTAGAAGTGTCCCATTAAAACTAAATTGTCCATATGCATTTTTCTATGCAATCTCCATGTCACATTTAGGCATTTTCCTCTTTGTATTCCCATTAGAACACTCGAGAATAGTGTCTCTTGCAGTCATGAGTTCAATATGGTAAACTATGACAATTCATGGTTGCATTAGCTCAAAAATGTTGATGATCTGTCAATAGTGTTAGACTACTACAACCATGAATCATCACCAATGTTGGGCTTGAACTCAAGACCTCTTGCAAAACTACTCCACATCATTGGCATTGATTTCCATAGGGTAGAATTATAGAGATGTGGGATGGGGGTTGCATTGCAAACTGGTCCCCCTAACATTGATTTATGGGGGTTGCATTGCAAACTACTCACAATTAATGTTCTCATGCATGATGTGCTTGGCCATATTATAGTCATACAATGACTCGATAATCTCCTTGGACTACTTGATGTTGTGACTCTCAACTCGGAAGCTCTCCATAAACATCTTCAAAGAAGACATCACATAGAGAAGAGACAAAAATTAGACAAAGCCATAAAGGCTACATAGAACAAACAAAGAAGAGACTAGATAATACATCTAGTTATCCATAGGAATCAAAGATAGAATGAGACAAAATATGCAAAACCCTATGTTTGAATTAGAAATAGTAGAGATCGATACAATTTGCACAAATATATAAAGGAAAGCAACACCAAATATGCATTGTTTCAATGGAAAATCAAGTGAATTTGAGGAGAGTTGAGATTTGAACAGGTGACCTCAATTGCTTTTTGGGTATGTATAAGAAAAGTGAATGAGGAGAGCTCAAGGATCATAACGAAAAAGTGATTGTTAATGGTTGGTGGAATGGTGAATTTTCATGTCAATTTCCTATTCACATCACTACAAGGAGTATTGTCAAGGCAATGTTAGCAATGTTGAGGCACTCACTAGTGTTATTTTTATTGGTACTTGCATCAAAACTACACAAACCATCATTTCTCTTCTTGTACTAATTGCTCCTGCTGGACCCCACTCATTATAGAGCTCACCTTGGTTATACAACATGTGATGTCATAAAATACACTTTAGGCTAAGTAAATAAATTAAAATGTGTCATTTTATGAAAATAGAAAATTGATAATAATGATGTAAAAAATGAAAACAAATAATGTCAAAGCTACATATAACATAAGTGGGCCTAATGATTTAGAACATGTATTTCCTCATAAGAATATATATATACACCTTCAAATGATTTAGAACAAATTCAAATGCAAATACAAATTAAAATGTTTATAGACCTAATGGTTTAGAAAAAATTCAAATGCAAAAAGGAGTAGAGTAGAGTACTTACACCTCCGTAATTGTAATTGTAATTGTATGCAACTAAAACTACTTTAAAAAAAATCCCCCTTGGATGCTCAATTTTAGCGGCTGTGGCTTAAGACGATGACAACACGGGTGACATGATAAATTTTAATAAAAGGATTTTTTTAATAGCGTGTCAGTTCAATCACGTTTAATGATGCGAAATTGAATCATTTATGTCTCCTCAATGAAATACGCGCACGGCAACGATTGGATGATACAAAAACCGATTGAAATTCAACGCAGGTTTGAAAGAGCTGTGGACGAATTCCAATGAAGAAACAGTCACGGGATTTGACAATTTCCCTTACACAGACAGATATCACGCGTGCTGCGTGACGCGTCTAGCCAGTGGCCATTCAATTTCGCCCTTCTTTCTCCGACGCTGTGGGTTTGCTGTCATCACGCGGTAAATCCAGTACGCGCTTCTATCTTGTTAAAGATCCGCGCCTCTGGAATTCATCATTGGAATTTGGCTCCGCCGAGAGTACGCTGAGGAGACACTTTTATTTGCATTCTTATTTTATCCAGTCCCGTAGAGCTCGACAGTCCGAGTATAGCGTCTCGTCGGTCTCTTTTGCTTCTACTCGTTTCTCCGAGCGGTTTGGGACGATGGCAGACAAGCAGCGAGTGCACCCAAGGACGAAAGACCTAGAGAAAAACGCAGGCGAATATGAAAACCAGAAGGGGAGCTCTCCGTTGGTGCCCAAGTCCAGTCTTGAGTCTGGGAAAAACAGGGTTTATCCTCCTCCGGGCGGGCAGATGAGAGAGCATTATCAAAGAGACCAAGTTATACCAACACATCAGACTCCCAGATACCACTCACGGCCTCCCAAGCGCCGGAACTCCTGTTGCCGCTGCTTGTGCTGCACGATTTGCTTTCTATTCGCGCTCGTTGCAATCATTGTCATTGCCTGTGGCATTCTGTATTTGGTCTTCCAGCCGAGGATCCCCAAATACTCTGTCGACGGCATCCGGATCACTAACTTCAGCATCAACGCGGACCTGAGCACAAATTGCCAGTTCGCCGTGAATGTAAGAGCCCGGAATCCGAACAAGAAGATCGGCATATATTATCTTGACAACAGCCATCTCGCCGTTTCGTACATGGGCACGGAACTCTGCACGGGCACCCTGCCAGTATTCTACCAGGGCCACAAGAACACCACTGTCTTGGACGTAGCGCTCAGCAGGACCGGCGCTCGGCTCACCAGTGCTGTAGTCTCCACGCTCAAAGAGCAGCAGCAGAAGGCCAGCGTTCCCTTGAATTTGAAGGCCGACGTGCCCGTGAAGATAAAGTTGGGGAACTTGAAATCGATGAAGATTAAGGTTCGGGTGCGATGGGATCTGGTCGTTGACAGGCTTGATGCCAGTGCCAAAGTTATTACTGACAAGTCGAAAGTGAGCGTGAAGCTCTGAGGGCTGCGATTCGAGATCGATCCATGGCGGGTTTTATTACGCGAATTCCGATTTATTGAATTAATGGTTATGGGGTCGATGGTAGGGTTAAACTGTTTTCTGATTTGTTCATATTGATGCTACCACTGCAGCTAGATTTTTGGATATACATTTCTTGTTCATACTCCATATACCACATTAATGGCCGCTCCGCTGGTGGGCATTGTTTATATGAAGAGATTATGGAATATAGTTGATTCTGTATTCTATTGTTTTTTCTTTCTTTTTATGATGAATCGAAAAACGTTGTAACACAATATGTATAATAATTGTTTTGTTTAACTAGTTGCATTTTAAGGTCTTTTCCAATATTTGTTGTCCTAACCATTCACGAAACGGAAGGGTAGGGTATGTAGCTTAATGGTAGAAGGAAGATCCCATTCCCTATGCGTATCAGAGGAGGCCAATTCCGCTGTCTCGGCGACTCGGTGTTCCCCTTGGCCTCAAGTGGCAGAGGAGGCCAGTTTGGAGATCGAGGTTGTGTGGTTGGCTGCTCGGAGAACCGATGCTGCTATCCGTCCCGTCAATGAATTTTCTCGTTGGGGTCTGCCACTCGAATTAACTGGTCAAGGTTTGCTCATTGAGTGTTTGACTTGAGGTGTCTGCAGGGATGATTTTAAGGATGGAAATTTATTTTAAAATGTAGAAATTTTGGCGAATCTTACTTATCCTTCATATGCCAACTATAAATGTTTGGCGATATTTTTGTAAAAATATTCAAATTTCTAAGGATGTTATATAGCTTTTATAAAATTTTGGAGATTTTTAAGGTAAAATAATTTTATCCTATAGAATTTGGGCGAATCATTTTTAAAATAGCGAATCTCATTTTTGGAAAAACTATGGAAAATTAGCCCATGAGCAAAATTTAGCCCCTAAAATCATCTATGGGTGTCTGGGCTCTGTGGCAACGCCGTAGTCTACACGTTGGTTAAAACGTTTCATTTTTGGAAAAACTATGGAAAATTAGCCCATGAGCAAAATTTAGCCCCTAAAATCATCTATGGGTGTCTGGGCTCTGTGGCAACGCCATAGTCTACACATTGGTTAAAACGTTTTGTCCTGGTTTAAATCCCATAAATAAAAAATTGACAATTTGAGAAATTTGGTGTATAGATTACAATCTTGACATTAGAGAATCCAAAATTTTCTTGTTACATATTCCAATGAAATAACAAATCTTCCAATGAAATTACAAATTTTAAATTCCACCCAAGAAAAAACAATTTTAACATTCTTGATAGAACATACTAGTGTAGAGATAAGCATGAGATTATATTATTCATTGATATGATACATTTATAAATATAAATACATTATCTTGATTTTTGGATTCTTGAGGTTTCTTGGACTCTCCATGATTGTTCATATTCATGTGTGTCTTGTTATATTTGGATATCATAACCTTCATGGATTATATTTCCAACATTCTTCCTCTTAATTTGAAGGGGCGTATATGAGTCCAAAAAGAGAGATGAAATCTGAAAGTGGACAGTTGTTGATAGCTAAATGTGCTCTCTGAATCTGATAGTTTTGGGATGACCACAAATCAAAAGGCTAGTAGAAGTTGATGTCTTCTGCTAAATGGTGGTGGTGGTTTAAGGAAGACCACCAACTGTGGAACTTGGCTCTAAGCCTCAATGGTTCCTGAAACATTTCCTAACTTAGTCAGAAGTTGATGTAGGCTAATGTCTTCTGCTAATTAGAAGTGCTTTCGAATGGAGGTTTAAATGTGACCAAAAACTATTGTCTAGCAGAAGCTAAAGTTCTTCTATTAAATGGAGGTTTAAGGAAAACCACAAACCAATCTGGTGGTTTTGGGATGACCACAAACCAAATCACGTTCACTTGTTATTGTTCGATTGATAGGACTTCGAAACTTGAAACATAACTGTCAATCATTGATGTTATTCCTCATTCTCAGGTACAATGTGAGAAGACAAAATCTTTCCACTGCAAGATGTGTTAATATTCAAGAGTAAATTCATTGATATGACCGATATATCTTCTTGATTGTTGATTACCATTGCCAAGAAATGATCCACCCATCATGGTTCTTTACTCTTGCAAAATTTTGTGTTTGGAACATCTCTCTGAAAGATGATTATGCTTTCCACAATCCTCACAACAATGAAGATCAAATTTTTTTTCTTGCATGTGGCTAACTCAATGACAATGTTGGCATTTAAGAATCTGCTCTTGAACTGGAGCAGGTGAATATGAACTCTCTTGAAGCAAACCAACACTTTTGATTTGGATTGGTTTGGTATAATATGTAATGTGATAGGTCACTTCCATTTGTATCCAAGACTTATTATGTGTTTGTTGTTAATGATTTCTTCCCTAAGGTTTGATTATGAGATTGGAAAGTGCAAGCATAACTAGTTTATGACAACTTTCATCTTCATTTGAATCTGCTTCTAAGGTGGCGTCACCGATTTGATCATGTGTTGGTTGCTAATAAGAAACATTTTCAAATTCAAAAAGAGAAGTGTTGTCAACAATGACTAGTTTAGAATGATGATTCTTTTGTTGTATTTCTTCTTGTTGGAGTTGTGATTCAACTTGGATAAATTTGATTTTGTCCCGCGAATCTTGTAAATAGGTTAGAACATCAGTGAGAGTTTCTATGTTGGTTGTGATTGTATTTCATGCAAAAGAGACTATTAAAGTGTTTAGTAACTCTAATAATTCATCAATTCAAACCATTTAGACACTGACTTATACCTCAAGGATTTCTTGCAACACCACCCTTTAACAATCAGACTCTACAGTTCAAATTCAACAAATTAAGGGTGTCATTTTCTACCGAAAATGCACTCATTTACAATATAATTCAACTTGCAAAAAGACTAATTGCAAGTTACAATTTTATTCTTGAAAATGCAAGTCTTCAATTTTGGGCATGAGCTAGAAATGAATGTCAAAGAGAGAGCTAAAAAATAGATTTTCAATCAAGTTTAAGGCACAGTTGAAAATGCAAATTGAATAAAGCTACAATCAACTTGCACAAGATCAAAACAATGAGCTGAAATGCAATTTCTAGCAAGATAAATTCCTTAAAAGATTTAGCTTATGGAACAACCATGCAAAAAGCTTGAAAGACTTAGTTCTTAACTCTCAAAGGACGACAAAGAATCGACAAAGCTAAAGCATGAGTGCTAAGTAATATGCAAAGCCATAAAAATAATACTAAATACATCTAATAAACTTAGAACAATTATACCAATGAACAAATAATGGAATGCATGGATGGTGTATATCGGTGTAATAGGAACAACCTTGAAGTTGATGACGTTGCTTGCAGATAATCGACGGATTGTTGTGGATAGATTGTGTTAGCACAAGAATTTGCATCCATAAGAGGCTTGCCTCTCCATAAGAAACTAAGTAACCTCTACATGCATATACAAGATTCTAACATATCAACTGAAATTTCTTGATTAGTCTCATCATACAGAAGAGCACAGACATTCCATAGCACCATGGCACTGCAGAATTGTCTATATAGCATGGTCTGCCATTTTACTACCTAAAATGCTACCAAATCTGTTAAGCAGTGTAATGATGGCGCTATGAATTCCATAGGTTGTTACCAAATCCGATCCGTTTTCATGTCGGATGTTACCAAATCTGTCAACGTTGAAGTGATGTAGCTGTGAATTATGACAACACTACCGAATTGCACGCAGGCACACCAGGATAGTGCTACCAAAAGGCGCTACCGAAATTTTGGCAGAGACTAAATTGTGCTGAATTATTTTGCAAGGATGCTTCTACCAATTTTGAGTGACTAACTTAAAACTTGGATTGTGAACAATTAATAAAATATTTTTGAAAATTGGAGGAGGTTTTTGTTCATCACATTCCAAATAACAAACACCTCTCTCAGTTTTTCAAAATGTGTTATGGTTTGAGAGATATTATAAATAGAAGTGGTGTTACCAACTGTTATACAACAACGTTACCGAATTTCCTATAGTGGTCATGGTTTTGATATTCGCCTTGTTGGGAGGCTGCCACCTGTCAAGAAGGATTCAAATGGCTTCTCAAGGATCAGTTAGATGTCAAGGGATACCTGCACCTAGGATTTAGATCCATCAAAGGCCTCATGCAATGAGGTGGAAACAATTTATTAATGACTTCCAACAAATTCCTGAAAATTAGCAGTTTGTTGGATTTTTGTCTCTTTGATTGTTGCCACCTATCTACAAGGCTTAGAATCCAATGAAGGAGATGGGATTCGACCTTATAAGGTTATTTTGATGCTATTTTCTATTTAATGAAGGAGATATCTCTTAGAGAAAGAGGGATTCATGAGCCAAGAGATGTTAGAGAGAGTAGGTGTAGGCGGTTTTTCCTATGTGTGTTCATTTGTAATCCTATGTGCATTTTATGATTGTAAGCATTACTTCTATTGGAGACTCATGAGAGATGTGATTTCAGATTGTAACCCTTTTATTTATATTTATTCTTATTTGAATATATTGCAGATTTGAGGATCAAAGGCTGCCAATGATTTATGGATCTCTAAGAAGCAGAGGATCTACTATATTTTGCCCATCAGTTATTGTTTATATTCAATTATTTGTTGATTCATTAAATTGAGAGGATCTTTTTTTAGTGAACATTCTATCTTATGTTTTCCTTCTTCATTCTTCCACTCATCAACATATAATCTTTTTTTTTGTTGAGCAACTTTTGTGCCTTCGATGAGTAGGATGTTTGTGAATCCATTGCCCATTAGTGTATCCTACTGATCTACAGTTTGTTGCCCTCTCCCTTTCTTTCTCCATCTTGCTGATCCAGCTATTCAAAACCAAAATTATCTTTTACATTCTGATGGGTGCTGATCTTACACTTTAGGAGTCAAAGTGTGACTTTCAGTGCCAACATTTTTGGTGCCATTGCCGGGGACAAATTTGAGCAGATTAAAAATCTCACTGGGAAGAACGACACTGCACAACTCCAGCTTTAGATGGTGACAGAAGTTGGACACCTTCAAGACTGCACATTCACCATGGCGACTCCATTGTTCAGAATTTGTTGGTGACTCCACTGGGGATGAGACAAATTAAATGGCTATGAAGGGTATCCTGGCCAGGTGGTTTTCCCCACTCAATTTCTCAACCATAGATGGTTATCCACATCCTGTGCCCCAAATTGATGAATGGCAAGATCTGTTGCCCAGATTTTATGAAAGTGAGGATGACAACCCTTTTGAGCATGTTCATGAATTTCATGTTTTGATGCAACAACTTGACATCCATCATGAAGATATATTGATGAAAATGTTCATGTATTCATTGGAAGGCTATGCGACGCAATGGCATAGAACACTCCCCGCTTCTAGTATTTCCTCTTTGAAGGACTTTCATGATGTTTTTTATTCTCATTGCAAGCTAATTTATCTAGCTGAAAGACTTTTTGAGAATTGTTGTGAGGGGTATGCATCATATATTCAAGATTCAACAAGTGATTCCTCTAACAGTGATAATGAAGGGGATAATTGCAGAGAGAAGGACTTAGATGATGATTTTCATAATTATTTTCCTAAATTTCAAGAAAAAATGCATCATTCATGTCAAAATCTAGATCCCCAAGAGAAATATCAATATGGACAATCCATCATTTCCTTTTCTCCTCCTTTTATCGATTCTTTAACTCAAGAGGTTGTTGGCATGCTTTATAGAGAGTGTGTGCTTGTCATTGATGGCAAGATCAAAGTGTGCATCAATGGAAAAACATGAACAACATAAGCTAAGGAGGATTAGCGCAGAGTCGCACAAAGTGCGTAGGTGTACACTAGGGATGAGGTTAACTCATTGCCAAAGCTCAAGAGAGATAGCGTACTCAGGATCTCAGGCGGATCAAAGGTCGAGACCTTTGACACTTAGAAATTATTCTAAGTAAGGAGGATGTGTAAGCTCAGGCAGAGAAGCGACATTGATCATTGGATCCCATTCAGAATTCCTGATGACTATCATATCTGAATCCAGACAGGAGGAGCGCAAAGATGGAGGACAGATCTATGGCGTTAGATCCAAGCGTAGGGTCCGACCATTGTTGGATCAGGGTGAACCTGCATGTTCATTAAAGTGCAAGAAGAGGCGAAATGCCAAATGCCAAATTATGTTGATTTGACTCCATTCGGAGTTTTGTAGATCGGGACTTGAAGGTGTCGAGAACTTACACAGTGAAGTGGCGAAATCACGAAGGTGGACAAAATCGCGAAGTGACGAAATCGCGAAGTGGAGAAATTGCGAGAAGATTTGGGCCGTAGGATCTGGGCTATCTATGAAGGCTCAATAGTCGTTAGATATGGTGAAGCTGCAAGGCAGATAAGTCCAAGAGTCATCCAACTCTCCAAAACTGTGAAGGAATCCTGACCATCCATCGGGGACAGTTGTGGACCGTTGATCAAGAGGACGCGTGGCGAAGGATCAGAGCACCACAAATCTCCATCTCGGAGCTTCGCCTATCGCGACTTGGAGTGACGAGAATCTCCATCTAAGGAACAACGAGATGCAAATTCACGATGAGATCTGGACCGTTGATTCATCGAGATTGTGGACAGTCGATCAGGGTTGATGAAGATCATAAGTTCGCAACGCCTTTTAGTGCAGCCTGTGGTCACCGCGTGTGGTCACGTGGAGGAAGTACCTAGTGCAGATAAGCTCCGCCTCAGAATTTCGAGGATCGCGTCTGGGAATGTCGAGACACTGGATCATACGAATGCCGAAATACCGAAAAGGTGAATTGTCGGTGTAACTGGAGGTCACCGCCTGTGGTCATGTAGAGGAGGGAGCTAGAGCAGCCAAGCTCCTTTTCGGAGCTCACGACATGAAGAGTCAAGATGCCTCATCGCAGAATCTCCGAATTATGAAAGTGGAAAATGCATAAATCACGAGAATATCCTTCAGATCTAATCCAACGATGCAGTTGAAACTGAAGGAGATCGGAGGGCTACTGTTGCACGTCACAGTGTAACTGCCAGAAACCACTGATGGTTTCTACCAGAGGACTCGAAGACACTTCGGGGTGATTGACAGAGGAGATGAAGAGTCTCTGGGAATCTTCAAGAGGGATGAAGATGCTCGTGGAGGCTATTGACAGCTGGATGAGCATTGAAGCATGTAACTGGAACAGAGAATGTGAGCTCGACTGTCACAGAGAAGACAAAGAGTCTCAACTGCCAGAGAGGCAGAGGAATCTCAGCATAACATACAGTGATGCTGAACGAGTGGAAAAATGGCCAGAGAAGCTGAAGAGTCACGATGATGATCAGACAGAGCACTTGAGTTGTGGAGGATATTGGTGCGGTGTGAGTATGCAGAGGAATTGCATGCATTGCATGTAGAAGGTGAAAAAAAGCTATAAATACACAGTACAGAGAGGAGATGCAGCTGTTGCTGGAGTTGTTGTGGATGTTGTTGTTGAAGGTAATTCATGCATGAAGAAGGATCAAAGTGCAATAGCTGAAAAGAACAGAAGAAGAACTATGCAACGAAGGGACATGGCACACAGAGCATAAAAGGCAGAAGAACAGAATGGGCAGCGGATGCATGCTGGAAGACATTGAGGAAGTCTGAGTAACAAAATCTTGCAGAACAGTGATGAGACTGGTAAGCTGTTATTGAACACTATATCACTGTAATAGGTTTCAGTATTTCATATTCATAATCCAGGGTGGTTGGGAGGTGCTAGGGAGGAATGGTGTCCTCAGAGGTTCAAGTGGGTGCTTGAACACAGGAATTTGGTGCTTCCTTCTAGTTGGTGCTAGAGAAACCAAGGAGTTGGTGCTTCCTTCTAGTGGGGTACTAGAGAAAAACAAAGAGTTGGTGCTCTCAGCAAGTTGCAACTTGCAAAACAGAGGTTGTAGCCTCACAATGAGTTGGTTCTCATATGTATGATAATGTAAAGAATGTAAATAATACTTATCATATAAAGAAGAAGAGGTTTTTACCCTATATGGGTTTCCTTGGGAAATATCTATCTCTGTGTTTCTCATATATGTGACTAATGATGAATGTGGCATTGTTTATTTCCCTGCATTATTGTGAGCATCATTGAGTGCCTTGTAAATATTTTAAAAGAAGCATAATTGTTTAAGCACGGTAACAACCGATTCACCCGCCCCCCCCCCCTCTCAGTTGTCCAAAAATTGGTATCAGAGCCAACCCCTTTTATCTAAGGGTAGATCCTAGAGCTTAAACATGTCAAGCCATGAAGGAAATTCAACCAATAAGGCCCCTCTGTTCAATGGAACA
>ML784624.1:375966-388898 GCA_009831015.1 Picea engelmannii | reverse complement strand
TATATATATATATATATATATATTATTGGAATACTGAGAGGGGAGGTGAATTAATATGAACACTTTTACCACTTTTAACCACAATATGTTAACTTTATCAGCGATATATCATCAATGTAAAGAACCAAATATAAAAAGTACCATAAAAAACCTCAGAATAAGTACTCAACACCTTGAAAAAGAGAGAATTTCAGATAATAAGCCTCTTCGAGGGGGAAACCTCCTTATACACCACACAAATTTACAAATGCAAGATGATTCCCAATGAAAAGGTCTCCTTGGTATATTTAGGAGAGTAGGAGTTACAATTACAACTAATGGAACCAATCCGACATAAATAAAATAACAATACTAATGTAATATGCCCCAATTAAGGGGTAATGTGCCAATATTTAGGGCTTAACATGCCCCTCCTCTTCAAACAAGTGTTTTCTGCAACACTTGAGTAATTATGGATGATTCTGTATAAAATACTTATCTTTCCAAGTGGAATCTTTAGCAGATAGTTTTTTCCACTTAATGAGATACTCTGAAATGGATCTATTCCTCAACTGGGAAATTCTTGTGTTAGTGATAACTTCAAGCTCCAATATGATTTTTGCTTCCTTGTCAAGTTCTGGAAATATAGTTTGAATTGAGATCTTGACACCTATAACTTTCTTTAAGCATGAAACATTGAAAATTGGGTGTACTGGCGAAGATGCAGGCAACTCCAATTTGTATGCCATAGTACCAATCTTTTACAACACCTTATAAATGACATAATACTTTGGTGATAATTTATTATCCTTCTTAGCTTGCTTGAGGGGCACCTTTTTGTATGGTTGTAGTCTTAAAAATACTCAATCCCCTACTTCAAAAATTATTTCACTACGATGTTGATCTGCTTGTTGTTTTATGTGATTCTGTGCCATGGTCAGGTTTTCCTTTAAGAGTTGGAGAACTTGTTGTTGATGCTCAATGTAATCTTCCACTGCTTGAACCTTGCATTTTTCTTTTAGAGAAGAAGTGATGGATGGTGGGTGATATCCATAGAGCACCATAAATGGTGTCATTTTTTTTGCAATATGAAATGAAGTGTTATACCACCATATTTCCAAGGGTAACCACTTGAACCATTGTGTTTGTTTATTAGAGACAAAGAAATGAAGGTAGCCTTCTAGACATTTGTTCACTATCTCAGTTTGTCCATCAGATTGAGGATGATAATATGAGCTATGAGCCAATTGAGTTCCCAAACAAGAAAATAATTCTATCCAAAAATGTCCAGTGAAGATGGGATCTCTGTCACTTACAATAATCTTTGGCCTTCCATGTAGCTTTTGAACTGTCTCCATGAATGCGGTGAAAATTGTACTAGCTTTGAAAAGGTGAGAAAGGGAAACAAAGTGTGCGTACTTGGTCAGTGTATCAACAATCACCACGATGACACTCTTTCCTTCAGACTTCGGTAACCCTGTCATGAAATCCATGGAAACCTCCTTCTAGTGATGACTTGGGATGGATAATGGTTGTAAAATACTTGGTGTATTAATTGTTTCCACTTTATTTTGTTGGAAAACCAAACATTTTTCCACAAACCTTTGAACATTAGTTTTAAGGCCATCCCAAAAAAATTCCTTCTTGACTCTGTGGTAGGTTTTAAAAAATCTCGAGTACCCTCCTACCAGAGAGGTGTGCAATTCCAAGAGTACCTTTTGTTTGAGTTGGGAGTTCTTACGTAAATATAAATGATCTTTGTACCTTACTGAATCATTTTTTCATGTAAATGTATCTAATGCACTGGAATCCTACTGCAACCTTTGAATGAGAGTCCACACTTTTTCTTCATTCTTCCATTCATCCCTTGCTTCTATTATCCAATCAGGTTGGATGATAGAGATAGCACAGAGAAAGGCCACAACATATCCATGTAGTTCATATAAAAATTAATCAACGACATGAATGGGAAACTTATCTTTAATAGTGCTCTTGTTGAGCTCTCTATAATCTAGACACATACGCCATGAGCCCTCTTTCTTGAGTACCATTACCACCGGTGCAAAGTAAGAACTTTGGATAGGTATAATAATGCCAACCTATAACATTTCTTCAACCATACGCTCAATTTCACTCTTCTAGGCATAAAGGTATCTGTAATGCCCGTTGTTAGGAGGAACACTCTCAAGAGTTAGGTGAATAACATTATCATGATTGCAAGTGGGTGGAAGACCTCTGGGAATATCTTCAAATACTTTGAAATGATTATAAATGATCCCTTGGATACCTATGGGAATATATGGCTTACATGTTTGAGCATAGTTGTACAATTACACCCTGATGCCCCTTTTTCAATAATTTTTTCATGCCATTAGAGCTTATCACCTTACTGGGTTTCCCTATGATACCCCTTAACTCAATTTCCTTTCCTTCCAATGGAAATTTCATGAAAATTTCTTGAAAATTAAAAGCCATTGTTCCCAATGATTGTAACCATTGGACTCCCAGTACGACATGAGCACCACCCATGGGTATAGTAATCGTTGGACTATTCATTACATTTCCTCCCATAGTAAGATTGATCTTATGGCATTTTTTTGAGCAATTGATAGTTCCTCATGTAGTTCTAAATATAAATACTAAATTTGTACCTTTTGTGTGTGTGGAACATCATGTAGATCAAAACACTGCACCATCTGGAGTATCCATGTGATTGGATCCTTGCCATCAAACTTCCTCATATCAATCTTAGGAAAGTGGTTGGTCTTCAATCCAAAGTTGGAGTTTCTCCAGTCTTGATTCATCTTCCTTGTGTCCTCATGGGATGCATTTTCACTTATAAGTGGCCTCTCTATTTTCACTTCCAGGTGGCCTCTCTATTTCATGGGATGCATTTTCACTTCCAGGTGGCCTCTTTATTTCATGGGATGCATTTTCACTTTTAGGTGGCCTCTCTATTAACATTTTTTTCAATCCATCCATCATCTCCCTTTTTAAACCATCCATATTAGTATCCATTATTGCTTCCAACTTAGCTTCAGTTGAATCCATCATCCCTTGTAGTTTATATTTTGTTACTGCCTTCTTTTGTAAATAATTTATGTCCTTGTGCATTTATTCACCTTCATCAAGATTCCAAGCAGGACCGTCTGTAGGATTATTTGTTGTATAAGTTCCCTTTTTTGGTGGCATCTTGGAAAAGTATCCCTTTTGAATTTTGATTTTGAGGTGGTTCTTCTAGACTATCTTTCTTTTACTGTATCTCCAAAATTTCATCCCTTCTGGGTTTGAAAATTTTGTTCTGTAGTTCTCTGATATGTCTTCTCTACAATTCCACAAGTCTGATCAAAATTGGATGTGCCAAGTGGAATTTATGGTAACTTCCCTAGACGTTGTTGATTTTTGTCCCTTCGAGGAGAGAACACATGTAAAGCATGCCAAGAGAAAAATATATGATATTTGAATCTAAAAATTGCACAAGAAATACTACAGATTGCCCATTGTCTAATTCAACTAGTCTCACTTAATTTGGATACTCACTGAAGAAGATATCAATGTTTTACTTGTAACACTTGTTTGAGACTAGTTAATATGACTAGTCAACTACCCTATCTTACAAATGGTGTATCTACAAAATTAGGATGACCCAGAAGCTAAAATTTGTATCACAGATAACTTGATAATTTCTCTGAGGATCCTCCAAGTTTCAGGGTTTGAATAATCACATAAAAAAAATTATAGTGAAAATTCCGCGATGACTAAATTTAGGATGATTTCAGAACCCTATCTTACACAGGATATATCTCTAAAAGTAATAGGCCTTAGGAGCTGAAATTTGAATCCCACGTACCTAGATCCATCTATTAAATATCCACCAAGTGTTTCCTTATGAAACATTGTAGAAAAAAATTATAGTGAAAATTCCAAGGTGTCTCAGATGTAGCAGTGAAACCCCAAGACTTTGATATCTGATACCAAATGTTAAGAACCAAATATCAAAATGTGAGGAGTTTGCAGATCCAAAATCTTGCCTCTTTTGCTTAAATTTATTCTCGATCTTGACAACATATCTATAATTCGTACCCAATGATGCGATGTCTAGAAACTTCATTTCTATTTGAATGTATCTATGCAAACAACCGCAATATTTGAGCACCATATGTCACTCAGAGTCTTTGATACACAATTTGTTGCATAGGGTATGGAAAATATTGGTGAAATCTGGTACTTTCTAGTCCCTTTCCTGACACAGGGTGGTCCATCTGGTGTATTGGTCCTCGTAGCTTCCAACATGGTATTATTGTTCTTTAATGGCATCCCATAAGGAATCCCATGTAGGGGAAACCACAAGTATTGCAGATTCATCTATGGCCCTTTGCTCAGAGTAAGTATCCCACTAGTCCTTAACATGGGGGACGACCTTGAGGAGTGCAAAATTAAACTTTTCCCTATCGAAAAAATTGTGGACTAAAAAATACCCTTCGAGCAGATTCAATCATTTATCTATAACATTCACATATATCAGTCCTTTAAATAATGAAATATCAAAATTTACCTATACCTTGAAGGGATTTGCATGGCTGCTTGATGAAGATGCTTCTCCTGTGGGTAGTCGTCGAAGGATCTATGCAAAGTTGTCCCTCATTTTGTTCCTTTGTCGCACAAGGGATTCCTAGAGCAACATTTTAAAAGGATCTCCTACTCCATCATCTTTATTTTCTTCCCCCATGGGTTTTTTTAGGGCTTGGTGCGAATGATCTTGCAAAGGCTCGATTGGTTTGAGTCCCAAATTCTCGTACGCAGATCTTGTCGGGGACATGCACGAAGAAAAATAAATGAAGAGTAGACCGTTCTGATACCACTGATTCGGATTTATGAGAGGAATGAACTAATTAACAGACTAAATACAATAAAACAAAGATATGGAGAACAACACAGGTATCCAATGTACAATAACTTCTATTAAAAAAATGAAATAGGTCGAAACTATAAAACTACATAACTGAAACAACTTGCTCGAATGGTGGTAGTTATCCCTGAGAAGAGATGTGGTTGCTACGCACATCAATTTGAGAAGAATGATTACAATGAGGCTCCAGAGGTATTTTTAACATTACTCATGAATTCCAAAACCCTAGACATCCAAAAACCTAACCCTAGGGTATGAAACACCAAATGTTATGTGGGCCCCGATGGGTAAGTTGGTACCTCAACTTCCTGGGGTTGTAACATTTGCATACGACCTTTGTTTTAGGTGCGTTATAGCCCATTGGAAAGGTATTTTTGAGAACTACACATTACACAATCAAAATCTGACTCCATCTATAGTTTGACTAAAAAAAAAAAAAAAAACATTTTTAGGGCCCCAAAACAGCCCTAGAAGTACAAAAAGATGTGATGACATGAAAACATCCAAAATAATCCAATTGGATTAGGTGGGAGGCCACCCGTATCCACCTAGAAGATGTGTAGGGATTCAGACAGCCCTAGAAGTGTAGAACCCACAATTACAAATAAGTACATAAGGACATGTTGAACTTAAAACTGTCAAGAGGAGCCAGTTGGAATAGGTGGGTGGCCACCAATATCCACCTGGATTAGTAATTTACTTGGGGTAAGTCTCTCCCTCTGACTAGATAGATTACCTCTAACTATATATATTACCCTCAAGCCAAAACAACCTTCCAATAGTTTCTCTCTACATTACTTGCAATTGAGCAGATAATTAAATCCATGAAAGTTAAAAATATTTAAATTAAAATATTATGATAAATGATTTATAAGGCATCCATCTCGGTAACTATACATTAAATGTGATTTTTTTTTAGGTTTTAATTGTTCATCACCATATTAAAGTGGAATAACTCCTTGTTTATATGTGCCATATTCCCTGGTGCCATGTCCCACACCTATGTATACATTTGGATGGGACATTAGTGGAAGGCATCATTAAATATTCCTTTCACCCTTCTTCACCTTCCATTATGATTGCAAATTCTTTCCATATTTCATATATGTGACCTACAAGCAAATATGCTACATATTGGTAGAGACATGGCCTATATCCATTGATTTTAGGTGGCCTATGTCCATTGATTTTAGGTGGGTATTCATCTTTGTTGTAGAATATATTTGTTATTAATAGGGAATTTTTATAAGTAATTTTTTCTTTATGGCATTTCTATTTGTCTAGTTATCTTCAGTATTGTGCATTTATGTTGATTTTAACTTTTAGTTTTATTAATGTGCATTCCAACAATTTGATTTGACAAATATGAAGTTGTCTTAACTTTATACCTACAAATTATTATAATGTTCCTAAGCTTGCTTCTCTTCAAAGCAAGATATTTTAATGTTTCATAACTAAATAAAATACATACATACATATATATTTGGATTTAACTATAAATTAGGGTCGAAATTGTATATTTTTTTTTACCTAATATTTTATTAAAAAAATTAAGTGCCAAGTGTCAACTCCACGTTGATAATAGAAAGAATTAAACATCTTCTCCATACTATGTTGTATACAGTGCCTCTTGGAACAATGCCATTGTCTTGATATGGCCCCTCCCATGCATTGAGTTCATACTAAAAGGTAGCATGTCCGTATATTTTCAACAAAAAACCTCCAATTAGCCAAAAAGTAAATCACTACACTAATTGTAAGGCTTTCTATATTCGCAAGGAACACATGAGCACTTTATCCCCCTCTATGGTGGAAGATAATGGAAAAACGTGTCACAAGGAATTGGTGACTTGGGTACCTGACACACTTAGCCGCATAAGCAGGTGATATATGCCACATAGACAAGGAACTCACCTTGAGTGGATTGAGTGGCAAAGAAGGTTTGCTATAGAAGTTGTAATGACAAGTGTTATGCCTTAGATGAATTCACATCCAAAATTAGATAAAGACGAAATATTCACTAGAGAAATATAAAGTTAGAGGTTGAAGTATCACTGTAATTTGTAGTGCATAGTACCTTTCTAGGTAGAACACCTTAGCAATCCATGGATGGCTTGGTTGAGCATATTCAAGAAAAATTCTTAGTGGAATCATTTGACATTCACAATATCACTATGGTCCTTGACTCATGAGGAAAAGGGGAGTTGCACCTATGATGCAGGAGCATCGCCTTCAAAGTCAAAATGAAAGCGTGGAGGCAAAGGAACAATATTTCAGCATGACAGAGTTCACATTAGAAATTAACTCAGAATTAAATCGAGTTGTTGAGATATTTTGTAAAGAACATTTTAAAAATGTAACTTTTTTGTAAAGTTGTGAAGGACTGTAAGGGATTGCAGATATTGAGTGTTGACTCTTATTTGGAAATAACTGTTAGTTATTGTAATAGGACATATTAGGAAACCACTAAGAGGTTGATAGGATAGGTTACAGACAGGATGGCCAGAGCTCGTGGATCCGGTCCTTAGATAGTTTATTGTTGCATTGTAATATATCATAATGTATGAGTATTGTAAGAGAGAGAGATCAGAGAGATCGGTAGAACATAGTAGAGTAGAAGAAACATTATGTAATTTGTTTTCATGAAGGAATAAAATAGACAAAATTGTCCCAAATCCTTGGATTGTGTTCATTTGGCGTATGGATGAATGAATTTTATATTCTATGCATGTGATTCATTTTAGTTCGTTCATGTATGATTGTTCGATAGATTGACTGTATGAGTTCGTGAAGAAAATGGATGAGTTTCAATTTTTTCCCTTCTGACACTCGTATGCAAGGTGTGCATCTCGAACACAAGGAGTGCATCAACTGAGTCTCAGATTGAATCAAAAGAGTTTAGAGAGAGAATAGGGAAAACTTAGAACAGGTGCAAGGTGTGCACAATGTCAAGGAACAACCAAGCATCGAAGAACCAAAACAGAAGAACGCCAGGTGGGCGAGAAGAATTTATTTTCAAGAAATCCTTCAATCTGAGGTATCGAAATCTCGAGAATGCAAGGTGTGTGTGGGATTCGAATTTATTTAAGGATAAATCTCAGAAGAGATATCACTTTCGTGAGTGTACGAGACCCCAGAGTCAGACTCGTAGGAGGAGTAAAGGTTCAAAACCTTTGAAGACCGATAAATCTTCTAAGACGAAAGAAGATCAGAAGCTCAGGAGAGAGGAGCGATATTGGTCGTCGGATCATAGTGAGGCGGATCGACAGTCGTCTAATTAGGAGAAGGTGCATGAGTCTTAACGCTCGTACACAGAGGAGAGAGAAAACTCACAAGAGTTGAGAACTTGAGGTTTTCGAAGCCCGAAGTGCCGGAAACTAGAAGTAGAATTTCAGTCATCCGATCGTAGGAATAGATCTGAGCCATCATATTGTTCGGGGGAACACTTCAAGCATCAGATCACCAGAGTGGATCTGAGCCGTCAGATATCGTGAGTTCATAAGGAGGCAAGTTTGAAACTTGAGACTCCCGAAGCGTGAAGGGTCAGAGAACCAAAGCAAATATGGACCGTCAGATCCACAAGGGTACGTGTTGGCGGGTCGTAAGATCCAGAGGGAGGCAAAAGGTGAAAGGTTGAAATGCTCGAAGCCCAAAGAGCCGAAGAGATGAGAGTCATCGATCTATAAATGGAAACTTGGTAGTAGATCGCGAGCTCGAGGTAAAGTTTTTTTGGATTTTCGGTTGAGAATTGATATTGTCGAAACCCGAAGACTCGAAGTGATTCAGATCCGTCAGATCTAGGAAAGACATGACATAGATATGTGCACTCCGGGTAAAGTCCCGAAGTGATCCTCGATCGTAAGATCAAGAGGACACGTGGCAGAAACTCACATACTTCACGAGGAGAGAAAAGTTGAGAGTTGAAAAGTCTGAAGTCCAGAGACGTGAAGAGACCGCAGTTGTTGATCCAACAAGGACACATGTCAGTGGATCCGAGCCTTCAAATAAAATCCAAAAAAGGGAAGGGTTGAAGTTTGAGAACTCTGGAGTCCAGATTTCGAAGTGATCAACACCGTTGATCGAGCGGGACAGGTGTCCACATATCATCAGCTCCGGGGGATTGGAGTATGAAAGAGGGTTGGGTTTGAGATTTTAAAACCCCAAAGTATGGAATCATGAAGAGATTGTAGCCGTTAATATAGGAGGAGAAGATTTGGTTCGTTGATTTGAAAGGTGCAAATCTGGGCCATCCATTTGGAAGTACCGTCAATATCAGAATATCGACAATCCCATAACATTGTGGGGACAGGAGTAGTGTGGAGTTTAAAATATTGAGCGCAAGCTACAATTTAAACCGTGGTTTCATCAGGAGGACACATGGAATCTTGAAGAGAATTGCGGGCCTAGAAGTATTTTGACTCCAAACCGCTTGTGGTCGTGCCCGCAATCGTGTGGTCATCTCCCAAGGTCACATTCAAGAGATGGCTTATCTGAAAAGGAGTTATCGCTCAACACTCTAATATTTTTGCAGCAGAGAGAAAGCAAAGGTCGCAGGGTCTATTGAACTTGCACCAAGAAGCCAAAAGGGCCTTTGTCTTGATATAGAAGGAAACCATTAAGGTTTTAGAGAGTCATCAGACTCCATAATCGAAGATCCTTTGACCGGGAGGTCGCACAACCCTACGGGGGAGAAGGGGGGTTGCATCAGGTGGTATCAAAGCTAATATTGAGTTAGTTTGCAGACAAGAAGAAAAGGAGAAAGGAGGTAAATTGATATCATTTCTGGTATCAAGAATTTGATTTCTGTTTGTAGGTGACATAGTGAAATCATGCCACCCAGAAGCGTAGAGCGAATGCAGAAATGGAAGAAGAAATGAGGCGACTCTGAATGAGACTAGACGCCATGGAAACAACACAGAGGAGAGCATTAGACTCTAGAGATATCAGTGAAGCTGAGAGTGAAGAAGAAAAGGTCGAATAAAATGTAGCAGAGGATGCTGCACAAGATCACTTAATAAAAGTTGTTTCAAAGATAGGAGCCAGAGAAAGAATAGAGGTACCAATGTATGAAGGAAATTTTGAAGTTGAAGAATTGTTAGATTGGGTACGTGCTATGGAAAAATACTTCTATTACGAAGATATCAAAGAAGACAAGATGGTGAAGTATGCAGTGACAAGACTGAAAGGTCATGCAGTGCTATGGTGGGATGAACTGCAAGCCGAACGGAGGAGCAATGGTAACCAAAAAATTAAAAAATGGGATAGGATGGTGGCCAAGATGAAAGAAAAATTTATCCCAAAGGACTATCAAATCAATTTGTTCAGGAGATTACAGAACTTGAGATAGAAGATCTTATCAGTGAAGGAGTACACTGAAGAATTTTACATACTGAACATCAGGGATGGATAGAAAGAAAATGAGGATGAAAAGACAACCATATATATCAATGGGATGATATATCAAATCCAAGAGGAGATCAACATGATGTCGGTTAGTACAGTCGAGGATGCTTATCAAGCAGCCTTGAAAGCTGAAGAAAAATTGGCTAGAAAGAAAATCCAATGAAGCAGAGGAGAAAATTCAAGCAGAGGTAAGGGAACCACCAGAGAGAAGTTCTAGAAGCAGAAACATGAAGCTGAAAAACAACATAGTCACCATGAGAAAGGTGGAAGTTATAAGGAAGGACAACATGGTGGAAGAAGATCTTTTTCTATAGGAAGAGGAAGAGCCATAGGAGGCATAGTTAGATGCTATACCTATGGAAAACAAGGTCACAAGTCTTGGGAATGTCATGAGAGAAAGAAAGAAGGAGGAGGTGAAGCACACATTGATGAAGCACAAAAACATGTGGAAGCAGAAGTAGCAGAAGGAGGAAAGAACCTCATGATGAGGAAGATTCTTCTTAAAGTAGAAAAGGAGATGGAGGAACTACTTTAGCAAACAAGTCTGTTAAGAACTGCTTGCAATACGAAAGACATAGTTTGCAAGGTGATCATAGACAGTGGGAGCACTGACAATTTAATGTCCACAGAGATGGTGGAGAAGCTGGAGTTGAATATAAATACACATCCAAACCCATACAAGGTATCATCATTGCATAAAGGACATCAAGTAATGGTAAGTCAACAATGCCAAGTTGAATTTAAAATAGGAGGTTATAGGGATGGAATATTGTGTGATGTAATTCCTATGGATGTTTGTCATATTTTATTGGGGAGACCATGGCAGTTTGATCGAAAAGTTATTCATGATGGAAGAAATAATACTTATTGATCCAGGTGGATATCGGTGACCACCCACCATTTCCAAATGGCTCAAAACAGTTTTCTGGCCATTTTGGAAATTTACTATTTTTAGCAGGTTTTAACTTCCGGGGCCATTTTGAGGGTCCAAATGAAGGTTTTTTGAGATATAGGTTCTCAATGATATTTGAAGGCATGATTGAGCCCCCAAAATGAATCTCCTTGACAATACCTTTCCAACGAGCTATCACACGCCTAAAACGAAGATCGTATGCAAAAGTTACGACCTCGGGAAGTTGATGTACTTAGTTATCCAAACGGGGCCCACATGACTTTTTGCACTTCATATCCTAGGGTTAGGTTTTTGGATGTCTAGGACTTTTGGCATTCCCGTTTATGGTAAAAATGCCTCTAGAGCCTCATTGTAATCATCTTCTTGCGAATGTGAGTAGTCGTCACATCTCTTCTCAGAGATAAGCTGCCACCATTCCAACGAGTCTTTCACTCTATATTTTTACAGTCTCTGTACATTTCTTTGATTAATAGAAATCATGTATTAATGTATATTTTTGTTTATGGTTGCATCTCTGATAAATTTCTGTTATATTATTGAATACCTGCAATATCTCTGTGCATTTCTTTATTATATCTCCACTCTCATTTCGTGCCGAAAATAATCCGGATCAGTGGTATCAGAGCAGCTGCTCTTGATCATTTTTCAGTGCATGTCCCCGACGAGGTCCGAGTATAGCAAGTTGGGTCTTGATCTTGTCTCTCTTAAGGACAATCACTCTCACACACCCAAGAAACCCTCAATGGCGGAAGAAAATAAAAATGATGGAGCAGACGATCCTATCAGTCTGTTGCTTGAGCAAGCTCTCACGCGACAGAGGGACGAAATGATGGAGAATTTTTCCCACATCCTTCAACGCCTACCAATAGCATTAGGTGCATCTTCATCAAGCAGACACTTTGGAGGCACCTCGCCCTTCAAGGTACAGGTTAATTTTTATATTCCTGTATTTGAAGGTCAAATAGATGCAGATGCCCTAGATAAATGGTTAAATCTGCTAGAAGGTTATTTCTCTGTTCATAATTTTTCAGACAAGGAAAAGATCACCTTCACACTCCTTAAATCTCTCCCTCATGTCAAACATTGGTGGGAAACTTACTGGGAGCAGAGTTCCACAGAGGAGTCTGGAATATATGGGGCCGATCCCACTTGGGATTTTTTTGTGGATGTGGCAAAGGAACAGTATTACCCTGTTGGAAACTATGAGGACCAATACATGAGATGGACCACACTGTGGCAAGAGAGGGGCCAATCAGTTTCGGAGTTCACCAATAGCTTCCATACCTTATGCACCAAGCTGGGTATCAAAGACTCTGAACGACATTTGGTTCTGACATACCGTGGGGCTCTACACAGATACATCCAAACTGAAATGGATTTTTTGGACATCTCATCACTCGGTGCTGCCTATCAATATGTTGTTAAAATTGAGCAGAAATTTAAGCACCAAAACAAACGGGAGTTCGGGTCTGCAAATCCACAACAACCAAAGTATGACAAAGATAGCCCTAACAAACAGTCTCCTCAAAACCAGTCCAAGCCACAGGAAAAGAAGGGTCACGGGAAGACAAAGAAGGACACTGGGAAATGGTGCAATTTCCACAAAAGCCCCTGGCACAACACCGATGAATGTCGCTCAAAACAGTCATTGGTGGCCGAGATCAAAGACAAGGAGCCAAACCCTGATTCAGAATCTGATTCTGAAAATACTGGTAAAAGACAGATCAT